>BPLQ01013482.1:278257-289397 GCA_021605075.1 Caerostris darwini
AATTGAAAATGAAATTCAAATCCATTTTTTTGAGACAAAATCTATTTCATTTACGCTAGTCCCAACAAAACCCTTTGCATAGCCACGCGAAACCCAATAATAAACGTTACATTTAAAGAGAGAGAAAAAAAAACCGTGCTATGTAAGATCATAGTATGATTCTGATAAAGACAACGTAAGAAGCGTGCAATTAAGTTGCGTTAAACACCTGTTATTAGCGTTACATTGCGGACGAGAGGAACCCGCAATTTCGAATCTCACGTCTCAATCGGCCATTGTTTGGGGAGACTAATTGCAGCCTCTGAGGTAGCTGTAGCTGATGCAGGTAGCTGCCATGGGTGGTCCTCGCCTACGAAGGCACGTACCGCATAAATTGAAAAATGAAGTCGTACATCATTTGCCTATTGGCTGCTGTGATGGCTTTGGTTTTATCACGATGAGTACCTGTGAAATGTTCTGCATAATGTATTCAACAGCATTGCTAAATCAATTTAAGCATAGTTAAGTTTTACTTTGTAGAGTTTAGATGATCCATTGTTTCCATTGGTAGATATGCAGATAATAAGCTCAATATTATATACAATCTACTTAATATTTTTCCTTCTAAAGTCAATTGACTAATAAGATTGTAAAAAATAGGAAAATTTATCTATAACCATTTTTGGGAATCTGGTAATCCTAGAATCCAAGTAAGAAAAACTAAAATTTAGTTATATCTTTATAGAATATAATATTCTTCTTTACATGTGTTTGTCACTGACCTCCTCCTGAACGGCTGGACCGATTTGTATTAAATTTTGTGTGTGTGTTTGAGTAGGTTCCTGGATGATTTAGATTCAGAATTGGACTCAGTAGGTGGTACAGTAATCGATATATCTGTATATATATAATTCTTCTGTACGTGTGTTTGTCACTGAATTCCTCTTAAACGGCTGGACCGATTTGGATGAAATTTTCTTGTGTGTGTTTGACAAAACATGGAGAATGTTTTTAGGCTATCCCCTTTGTTGTCATTCGCTACCAGAGGGCGCTGCAGTCTATCCGCTTCTATACCGTCCAACCCGTAGCTTTAAAAATGGGTAATAATATGTAATCCAGTATAAAAAATAGGTTTATCCACTTTAGTGTGACTTGCCAACAGAGAGTGCTGCAGCATTTCATTTTTCTTTGGCAGGACAACGTATGCTGGGTTCTGTTAGTATATATATATTATAATTACATAGACAGGAGCCTGAACGGCCGAGCGGCTAGCGCTCTGGCGCTCGGTACCATAGGTTTCGGGTTCGAGTCCCGGCGATACCATGGATGTTTGTAGTAGTTCGGAATCCACTTTAAGCCATAGGTTCCGATCTTATTTGTCTGTTGGGCGTAGAGCTGACAACCCTACCCCGTTAACAAAACGTCTCGAAATCTACCAGTAGGTTGATGGCCTTGGCCCAAGCTAGGCTGTTGCGCCAATAATGATGAATTACATAGACGCTTCACAAACACGGTCGAGAGGAAGATATAATGATATTTGACCTTCTAACTCATAAGGCAGATAAAGTATTGCACTTACTAATTAGTCAATTACGCTCTATTTAATATTCAGTTCGTTTACAACTTGAAATGATCTATCTTTTCTGTTAATGGATAATGTAAATATAACCAAATGAATAAAGAAAAAAATACTTGTGCTTTTTTTAACCTTTGAATAAACTAATTACAAAAAGGAAGCAAGTATTTAATGGTCTTAATAAATAGTTTCAATACGTTGATTGATGAGCTAATTATCTTTATGGTAGGCCAACGTAATTAATCAAATAGTATATTAATGTATTATGCTATTTATGAATTAATAATTGATGAGCAAAACGAACAAGTTTAGGAATATATGCAAATTATGCGACTCGTTTTAATGTCCCTGTGACAAAAACCATATCTGATCAAAAGAAAGTATTTCTTCAAAGACAATTTCATGAATTCATAAATTTTGATATGATTTTCATTGAAATTTTCTATTTCATAAAATATATAAATTTTACTCAATTTTCTTTTGATAAAGTATTTTCTTATATGTAGCCTTTGGTATCCCCGGCTTCAGGTTCGAATCCTAACAGTGGCCTGAATGTTTGTAAGTGGTTCGGAATCCACTTTAAACTGTAGGTCCCGGCCTGTTTAGCCTTCGTGTGCACAAGATGACCGTAGAGAGACAAAAGAAACCAAACTACATGAGGCCTGATGGCCGAGTGACTAGCGCTCTGGCGGTCGGTGCCACAAGCTTTGGGTTCGAGTCCCGGTGGTGCTATAAAAGCTTGTATTGGTTCGGAATCCACTTTAAACCGTAGGTCCTAATCTAACGTGACTGTAGGGCGTAGACATGACAACCCTACGTCTGCAAAAAGAACTCATCTCACATCTAGGAATCAGCAATAAGCAGACGGCCTTGGCCCACCATGGGGCTGTTGTGTCAATGATGATGTTCTTATATGGTGGCATATGAGTATACGTCCTCATTAGAATAAGTCGAGGGTTGTTATGCACTTTGATAGGATGCAAAAAAGTGTGATTTAATGTATGACTTTTGTTTAAAATACGTCTCAAAATCTTTGTCGAATGGATATATGTCAGATGCTTTGCAGAGAAATACCATACAAAGCCCAAAACAAGCCGTCATTGCATCTTCCGGAATTACCACATAATGTACCATGGCAGAAGCTGAATTTTTTGGACAGATTTTTAGTTAGTGTCAAATTTGGAGGTTTTCAAACCAAGTCCAAGTAGAGAAAAGGGAACATTTTAATTTGTGCATGTATTTCAATTGACTGCTTTTATATTTATGTATTTTAGCATCAAAAAATGTTAACAAATTACTTTATGAAGTACTATTCATATATAATATGCCAAAAACAACACGTATTTTTTAGTGATAACAGATTCATCCTTTCTGTCAGGTTTTTACAGATGTCTTACAAATTCATCATTTTCTCTTTATTAGTTTGGCCGTAGCTAAAATAGCCGATGTCTTAATTTAGTCCACAGGAAGAAGTAAGGATTAGTCGGCATCTATTACATAACAGACAGTTTCATCGGGTTATATGGTTTAGTTGAAACAGCAAATTCATTTTTAATATCTTTGTCATTAATAATATCCAGCTACTTCCATTATTAGGGCCACAAATATACAACTCCTCTGAAGAATATTTAATGCAACGGAAGCGCTTTTCATCCAATTAATAACGACGAAATATTAGAACAGAAGTGCCAAGTTGCATTTTTCAACACTATTCGTGGATTTGTGTCAAATTCATATAAGTTAGAGTAAGACATCAATTTTGTACAATATTTGTACATCATTGTAATGTAAAAGCACTCAAGGAATGTTAAACAGATTTTATATGTAATTACAATGAATCTAATTCCTCGCGCTACATTTGCTTACAAATTTAGGTAAGTTCGAGTAAAGCATACATTTTCAACAATATTCTTGGTGTGAAATTCAAGAAATTCCAGAAACTGTGAAATTCTATTCAATAAATTCAAGTAATTCTGGAATAAGGTTTAAATTTTCAACAGTATGTCAAATTCATATAAGTTCGAGTAAGACATAAATATACTATTACAATGATGCTAATTCCACATGCTGCATTTGCATAGTTAAGTAATATGGGATCAAATTTAATATGTATTGTTAGAATCCCAGCTACAATATGCAATCTTTTTTATCCATAAAATATCGACACTATTTATTAAAAGACTCAGAATTGATTCCAAATTTAAAAAAACTGAAATTTCTGCAAAATCCTCATTTCAAATCCTCATTGAAAGCATCTACAAGAGTGCTTCGATGTCCTACAAATAAAAACAACAGCACTGCTTGTATTTTGAATCCTTGTCCGACGTAGTGCAAGAAGGAATATTTGTGTGGAAGAGAGCCTAGCCCTGCACGAATTCTTGTGAAGAGGAATCTGGTCTGTCGGGTTCTGGTTACCCGAAATACGCACCCTCCAGCTCTTAATTAGCTTTGCGAAAAATCGAAGATGTGACCAGAATCCGCGATTTCCCGTTTCTACCATAAACCGCGAATCATCTGCTGCAATTGCATTTACGAGCGTTCTGTAAATAGGAATCAATCGTAGAAGTGCTACTGTAAGTAGAAAGATTGTTTATTTGACAGCAGAATTTCAGATTCATCCTTATCTACAGGGTTCACGAGCATCATTCACAACAGCGATTCTATTTCGATAATTTCGTATCACGAAATCGCATCTCCTAATTGATTCACAGGAAAATTCGTTTAATTTTTTTCAAATAAGAATATATCAAAAATAAATAAACCAAAATAGAGCGAATTCATCACCGAAACAAAAACGAATTCATTACTGAAAAAAAAACCCAGATTCCTTACCAAAAACAAACAAATTCATCACTGAAAAAAAAAACGAATTCATCACTGAAAAAGAATGAATTCCTCACCAAAAAAGAACGAATTTATCACTGAATCGTAAAGAAACGAATTCATCACTGAAAAACAAAACCAGTTGATCACTGCAAAAGAACGAATTTATCACTGAAAAGGAACGAATTCATCACTAAAAAACAAAAAAACAGATTCATCACCAAAAAGAATGAATTCCTTATCGAAAAGAATGAGTTCATCACTGAAAAAGAATGAATTCATCACCGAAAAAGAACGAATTCCTCCATGAAACAAAACTAATCTAACTATATTATGTCAAATTGTTATTTGCACTGAATCCTTAAATTTTGTGAACAACTATCATGGCATATTTTTTACTTAGATATAAAACTTTAAAATTTCTTTAAGACAATATTTAATCAACTCTTAACATATTATTTTTAATTTATAATGAATCCTCTCTTGACACTTTTGTAGAGTAGACAACTGGTGTGGGTAAGAGGACGAAGGTTCGATTCTTACTAGTGATAAACATTACAATCACTGCTTTGATATGAGAATAAAATGGGAGAACAGTCAAGTTTTTATTTATTCTGTGGTAATATTTTATGGATTTTTTTATTATGTAGATTTTAATTTATAGATATAATAGTTTTATAGATATTATATTTTAATTTATACTACTGTGTCCAAAAAGTAAAACCAATTTTCAATTTAAAATTTCCCGGGCATACGGAATTTCAATTTTGTTTTCTTTTTTAGGTTGCTGGCACTGTCCTTGATATCTGTAAGCAATTTGACATCAAAATATTCATTAGTGTTTGAGTTACGCTTGGCTTTGTGAGACGCTAAAACTGATTTCGGCGATTTTTGAAATGTCTGAATTCATTGAGCAAAGAACTTGCATTCAATTTTGTTTGCGTAAACGTAAAGGTAGTGCAGAATGTTGTTTAGAAGTGGTATAAATAGTTCAAAGAAGGCAGAGAACGCGTTGAAGACTAAGAGCCCTCTGGCCGACTATCCACCTCAACCGACGAAGCTCACGTCCAAAAAATTAAAGATTGGGTGCTTGCAAACCGTCGATTTGCAATTAGAGACCTTGCTGATGATGTTAGAATTTCAAAAGTATCGGCCGATTCCATTTTGGGCTTCAAATCTTGATGGGTACCGAAAACACTGAATGCGTCAGCTTACACTGCATTGATTCTTCGTGATTTTTCGCCATAAACGAAACCCATATCGTTCCACAACCACCGTATTCACACCGTGCGACATCTGGCTATTCCCTAAACTCAAAAGACCACTCCGGCAGACATCTTTTTGAGTCGACTCAAGAGATTCAAAGTGAATCGCCGCGCGCTTTGAAGGCCATCCCTGCCGATGATTTTTTAGCATGCATTGAGGATTGGGGTAAAAAATTGGCGTAAATGCATTGCGTCCGGAGGGGATTACTTTGAAGGTGATGAAGTAAGTTTGGAAGAATAAATAAAGAGTTTTTGAAAAAAAAAATTGGTCTTACTGTTTGGGCACAGTAGTATATATAATAGTTTTATCGATAGCCTGTGGTGCCAAAGGCCAGAGCACTAGCCAGTTGGCCATCAGAACGCTGAGTACAGAGAAAAAAAATACAAAAACATTTTGGAGTAAAAGAAAAACATGTAATATAAAAAAAAAATTTGTTTAAGTCAATTCCTACTTTTTTTTCACTCTATTGCAGGAAAGTCCTTTATAATCATTTTCATTCATTTTTTTTAAGTTTACCTGACGCCCTCTATTGGTAGATACATGAAAATTAAATCTAAAAAAACTAAAATTAAAGAATTAAATTTAATGACTGAATGAATATTTGAAAAAACTGTATTCGCATCCAGTATCATGCACTACAAGTTAAAAAAAAATGCATTTGAACTTGAGTGGACGAATAAAAAGTGTTTCAGGAACGATTGAAAATGTGAACAAGATATATAGAGGGAGAGAATGTGAGCTAATAAAAGAAATTGAAAAAAATAGAGAAAAAGAAGTGACAAAAATTGGACAAGGTCCTTTCGAGAAAATTCGAAACAAAAATTGCCCCATCAGCAGTTCCTGAACCTACTTCCATGAATGCGCACGACCCATCTGCGAGGCAGAAATTGTCTCCGTTGCAGAATAGAGCCATTAAGTGATGTCCTTCAGGATGTCCTTTCCGTATTGCCATGGCCACAAAGTGATAGAAATGCAGACAGCACCCTGAGAAATGTTAGTTAATAACTGAATCAAGTGGATAATGTAACCACGTAATTGCTGAGCCAAGTGAGTAAAGTGAGAGATCAATAAAGTGCCCTATCTAAAAGTAAATTGGATAATTATCACTTAGTAAAAAAATTCTTCATGTTCCTAAGACACACTATTTTGCACCACACCACACAAACAAATTTTTAATTAATTCTTATACTTTTATGGGTTTATTTATCTCCCTTTAAAGCAACACCCCCTCACTTGCATTTTATGAAATCATTAGTGCAGGAAAGCCTACGCCAGTTCCAGAAGACCCCGTCGCAGGCGACTGGTCCATGACTAAGGGTAATATGCAGCTCCTCTTTTAGCGAGGAACCACGAAGGCAGAAGACTGACTCAGCCTCAATACAACTCTGTGCGATCCTACGAAACAGGGACTTACGGTTTTCACGTGGATTCCGAACCCCTACAAGCATCCATTCCACCCGCAGGATTCCTGGAGCCTGCTGTACCAAAGGCCAGAGTGCTAACCCATTGGCCATCATGGCGCCATTGATTTAGAGTAAAGGAGAGGAAGACAGCCATTAATTGATGTTTTTCAGGGTGCCCTTCCCAAATTGCCATGGCAACAAAGTGGGTGAAACATAGACTGCCCCCTGAGAAACGTTACTTATACCACATACTTGCTGAGTTAAGTGGGTGATGTGAGAAATAAAGAAAGTGCCCTATCTGAAAATAAATTGGATGATTATCACTTAGTAAAAAAAATCTTCTTGTTTCTAACCCACACTATTTTACAATGCAGCCCGTATGTGATTAGCGTTTTAGCCTCCACAAGCTACAATACTATTCAACCACTACGAATAATCAATTATCCGAAAGCACCATTGAAGTTCACGAGTGATTGCAGTTTTGAACCCTTCACCAAGAAATAGCAATTACCCACCCGAAGAGGCCAAACGGTTTCGTGTCGCATACTTAATTGTCCCACCAGAAAAAAAAGAGAGCTGCCCATACGAAAAAAGCGAATATTAATGAGCGGTTGTCTAGAGTTTTGTGCGAACCCCATCCTTTAGAGAGGAAGGCCAGTAGCACCCCGTGGTGGAAACCCGATTCTTGAGGTTCGAACTATGCAGCCCTGTGTCAGAGATCGAACAGGACTCGTTTAACTAATAGCCAATTATGCCAGTGCCGGTGTCAGGCAATGCCATGCATTTGACTAATGAGTTAATCTCCCTGATGCATCGGGCCACGATGAAAGGTCACCACACAAACAAATTATAATTGATTTTCATACTTGCATTGGTTCATTTGCAGGTGTTATTTACCTTTAGAAAGGAGGCCTGATGGCCGAGTGGAAATGACCGTTGAGCCACAAATCAAAAAAAATCTCTGTACTCAAACTTTTATATTTCTCCTATTAGAGCCTAATGGCCGAGTGTCTACTGCTCTGTCGCTCGGTGCCACAGGTTAGGTGTTCGAGTCCCGGCGGTGCCATGGATGTTTCGAGTGGTTCAGAATCCCCTTTGAACCGTAGGTACCGGTCTAACAGGATAGTACAGCGTTGCGGGGTTATTGTTACTCCGCGTCCGTAGCTTATCTTCTACAAGCACCTCCTGGGTAGTGCTAAGTGAGTAACGTCGGTGCAGCGCTTGCCTTAAGGCATCCAAGACAACTGTCTAAGTGTTTGTCAGCTGCATTAGAACAAAAATATCTCCCTTTAAATCGTCCCCCACTTGTATTTTATGAAGTCATTTATAAAAATATGTTGTTAGTAATCCCCCTGGTGCAGGAAAGCCTACACCAGGTCCAGAAGACCCCGTTGCAGGCGACGGAGCCATGGCCAAGGGTCATATTCAGCTTCACTTTTAGCGAGGTACCAAGAGGGTTGAAGACTCAACCTCAAGACAACACTCTATCATCCTATGAGACCGGAACCTTTTGGTTTAAAGTGGATTCAGAACCCCTCACAAACATCCACGGCACCACTGGATCACGAATTCGAAACCTGTGGCACCGAGCTTGAATATCTGAATTCAAGTCAAAACAAAGCTAGCGAGTATCCAAGAACACGGAGAATATATACAGGGTGATTCACCGGTCATACAATAAATTTTCAGGTTGATACAGCTTATTGAAACGTACATTTGTATATTTGTATTTGAATGTAGGGTCGGAAGTGACGCGTTGAGACATGAACACATAAAATGATGCATGAAAAGGAATAAAGAATGTTTTTTTACAGCCTCCTTGCAACGTACTCTCCAATGTATTGCAGATTTGGTTTGGTTTGTCGCTCTACTGTCATTTTGTGCAAACTTTTGGCTAATTCAACCGGTACCAGTTTAAGGTGAATTTCGAACCACTTCCCAAACATCCATGCCCCCGCCAGGATTCGAACCTGGAGCCTGCAGAACCAAAGACCAGTATAACTGGGACAAAAAGAATGTCCTTGTAAAAAAGCAGTATTAAAGGAAGAGAAATTCGTATAATTTCGATTTTGCCTTACAAAATAATCCTTTTTTTTAAAGTAGATTAACGAAAAACGGTAAAATTACTATACTTACACGAACATCGCCATTTTTACTAAAGGACGTCTCTCAATTGAGAAAAAAATTTAACTTAAATAAACTTTTTTAAAAGACAAACAACCTTTTCGCATTACACGATGTTAATTCTGGAAATTTCTTCCATCGTAATGCAAGAAAAAAAAGTTTTTTTTAAAAGTTTTTTCTTATTGAGAATAATGAAGTGCAGTGCTCGTTCCAAATGGAGAAAATATTTAAATGCGCGAGTGAATGATGATTAATTAACTGATAGGGCGTAAGAGCATCCAGAACTTCTTATCGGACTTAACGAAAAGCGACGCTCGACCCTCGACGCTAATTGATACAGGTTTCGGAATCCCACTGGAAGCAGCCTTATCTCTCCAACGAGACATTAGTATTCATCCGCGCGGTGACAGAGTTCTCTCCCTGCGCTGCTGATAGAATTAGCGAATGACAGATGCATTCAGATGTGTGGTCGAAAGGATCCTCATTTCAATGTTCTTTCCCTCTAACGTCGGTGGATCTCAGGTTCCACTTACGAACAGCCCACCGATGAGAGAAAGATGTTGTCCACTTTAAAGACTTTTGTGTAACTGCCCTGCATTTACGTGTTACAATGACAGAAAAAATAAACTGAAATTATATAGAATACATTTAGAAAGAACTAAAAGTATTTTAGAATTATATTTATAATAAATATATAGATATATCAGCATCAACATTATCAGTGGCGCAACA
The DNA here is from genome assembly GCA_021605075.1 of Caerostris darwini. Classification (NCBI taxonomy): domain Eukaryota; kingdom Metazoa; phylum Arthropoda; class Arachnida; order Araneae; family Araneidae; genus Caerostris; species Caerostris darwini. Next base: position 288,161 of record BPLQ01013482.1, read on the forward strand.
ACCCCGCGGTGGTCCAAGGCCGTCTACATACTGGCAGATTTCTGGACAGTATATGTTTTGTTTTTACAGGGTGGGGTTGTCAGGCTTCCGCCTAACGCTCTACAGTTATATGAGACCGGAACCTACGGTTTAAAGTAGATTATGAACCAATACAAGCCTCCATGGCACCGCCGAAACTCGTACCCGAAACCTGTGGCACCGAGCGCCAGAGAGCTACCCACTCGGCCATCAGGCCCCATATATACATATAATAAGATTATAAATAAATAAATAAAATAAAAATTAAAAAAAAATTTATAATAGTTTTAATTCTTTCTAAAATACTTCAGAAATTACTATAAGTATAAAAAAAACTAGAAAGAATTATGAAAATATCTATGAAAACTACTGAAAACTCCCACCAGTCAATCATTGACTACTGATGCACGAGTGTTTTACAAACGATGTCATAAAGCATTATCGATTCTAAAACTAATATCATCATCATCATCACAAGTGGCGAATGGTTCGGAATCCTGCAATTCGTAATTAAACTGTAGATCCCTAAAATGTGTCTGCTGGCAGTCTTCTAGAAAGTAGATGATCCTTTTTACGGTTTAGGGTTGTCAGCCCTACGCTTCAGGTTCACGCTTCGGGTTCCCTACGTCAGCCCTTACCAACTCTTTACGGTCATATTACATCGAACCTACGGCTTTAAAGTAAATGCCGAACAGCTGCAAATGTCTATGGCAGCGCCAGGACTCGAACACGAAACCTGTGGCACATTCGACCTATTTTTTTTTTTTATCGTGAGAATCTTTTAAATGACGATCTTTGTTATTGTTAAAATACTCTTCAATAAAACTTCCTTTAAAGTTTAAATTTAAAAAATCGAATGTCGGCTATTTAATTATTAACTGAAACTCAATTAAATTGTTACAAAACAGATTATTATTCATTTTTAATCAATGTAATGGATTCACAAATAATTTGTTTTCTTTTTTATTTTATTTGACGCATATATTTTACCTTGATGGTCGTTTTGTAATTACTCAATTTTTTAACATAAGAGAACATTTTTAACATAAGCGAAAAATTCTTTTTTTTTTAAATTATGATTCCACAAAAAGTTTTAAAATGGTCCAGGAACTTTTCAAAATGGACATAAATTTAAAAAAAAACTTATAAATGTAATAAATGCAAAAACTGTGAAAAGTAATAAATGCAAAAACTGTAAAATGTAATAAATGCAAAAACT
>BPLQ01013482.1:301388-353194 GCA_021605075.1 Caerostris darwini
AAGTTTGCATTCTAAGAACAAAGTTTGCATTGTAAAAACAAAGTTTACATTCTAAAAACAAAGCTTGTATTCTAAGAACAAAATTTGTATTCTAAGAACAAAGTTTACATCCCAAGAATAAAGTTTACATTCTATGAGCAAAATTTGTATTCTAGGAACAAAGTTTACATTCTAAGAATATAGTATACATTCTAAGAACAAAATTTGTATTCTAGGAACAAAGTTTACATTCTAAGAATAAAGTTTACTTTCTAAGAATAAAGTTTGCATTCTAAGAACTGAGTTTAAAAATAAAGTTTACAATCTAAGAATAAAGTTTAAAATCTTAGAACTAAGCTTACATTCTAAGAACTAAGTTCACATTCTAATACTTCAACACTTTGTCTTACAACGATATTTAATATCAGTATTAATTATAATAAAAAATTGTGTGGGAGGAACCAAAATTATAATTTGACGAAAATAACCCTACTACATCATATACCCTACATGTTGAAGAAGATACCGAAGCATAGCTACTTGGTATATAATTTTGAGAAAAAACAAAGGTGTTGGCAATTTGCACGTCAACCAGATGACAAATTGATGCTGGTAAGCCGTCATTTTTCTCGAAGATTGTTCGAAAAGTGAAATTAATAATCCGGCGATGTAATTACTGAGGTATTTCGTATCAACATTCCATTTTTTTTGTTCCAGTTACTGAATAATTTTTTTTTTTTTTTTTTTTTTTTTGTAAGAAAATATTCCATGTTCTATCAAAAAATTGGATAGATAAACAATAATACGAAAAATAAAAAAAGAGAAAATTAATCTTAATCTATTTTCTATGATGCCATTTTCTATAATATTTGATGTATTAATAATTGAATTGTTCCCTTTAATCGATTGAACGTAATTAATCTTCATCCTTCGAAACAGAAAACGATTTTTGCCTCCAATGATTAAATCTATATTGCAATTCGAATTGAGGTGTTTGTGAAATATTTGGTGTTATAAAAAAATAATCGTTTGATTCTGTGTATTTTTTCAATTCCTTCTATTAGCACATACTCTCCATATATATATCTTGTTCAAATTTTCAATCGTTCATAAAATACTTTTCACTCATCCACTCACATTCAAATACATTTTTTTTTTGAACTTGTAGTGGATGACACTCGATGTTAATACAATTTTTTCAAATATTAATTCAGTAATTAAATTTAATTCCTTAATTTTAGATTTAAGTTGCATATATCTACCAATAGAGGGCGCCAGATAAACTTAAAAAAATGAAGGAAAACTATTTATAAAGGACTTTCTGTAATAGAGTGAAAAAAAAGTAGGAATTGACTTAAAATTTTTTTTTTATATTACTTGTTTTGAAGCATTTTAAATACTCGTTTTTATTTTAGCGTTTTTATTATTTACTCGTTTTTATTATTGACACCCTTTTTACTTAGAAATAAATGGTTTGTTTTAGAAATATCTCACAATCTTGTATAATTGTACATCTTTCCATAATTTTTTTCAGCATATAATTTTAAAAATTGATTTTTAAAAAGAGGTAAAAAAATTTTTTAAAAAACCTGACTATTAATTTAACCTATTTAAACTTGAATATTTAATTTACTAATTTAATTTTTATAATATTTATACTGTAAACAGATTCGAATGTTCATCATAACTAGTAAAGAAATTAAAATATTTATTTTGACTGAATTAAATTATTAAACTTTTAAACACATCGCCATCGACATAAAAGTATTTAGGTAAGTGCTAATTTGCTTATTAAGTATAAATATGTGATGTTTTTGGTTCGTTATTATATTAATTAAAATTCAAAATATTCAAAAGTGCGTTTTTTATGTATATTAATTTTTTTTAACAAAATTACTGCATTTTTCTGATGATAAAAATGCATTTATCTGATAAAATAATCTTCTTAGCACTGAAATGTTTACATTTTTATTACAGTGAAGCTAGATCAAGTTGAATATTGTAATCTTTCACCAAAATTTGGAAATTGTTAAAAAAACTTCCTACCGTATGATTTTTTAAAGTGAAATTGACAAAAGATGATGCCTTCTGTTACACAAAAAGAAAATAGAAATAAGTAAGGGGCCGCTTCTTACTTATCAAATTAAAAAAAGCCACTTAGGATAAGGACTGTAATAAGAAACGGCGTAAAGACTTGATGCCAAACCACATATTCCCAGAGAATAAATCGAAGAATACGATCGGCATTCCATCGACAGGTTTTCGAGACCCTTAAAACGAATCGCTCGCAGAACAATCCGTCCTTTGTCTGTGCCACCGCATTCGTTAAGATCGAGTTGCGTAACAGATAAATTGGAATGTACACGTACCAATTATGTAATGAAAGGAGCATTTTTTCCCGAGTCTGATCTTAGTCAGTCTGAATGAAGTCTGGGAACTCATAAACGACGAATCTTTTTTGGAAAAGACTGTTTATTTAAACATGGAAAGTTAATATCTAATTCTGTGGACAGTCTTAGCTTGCAGAATAGCAACTACTAAACTTCGATCATAAAAGAAATGAATTAAAAATAAAATATTCACTGCAATAAACATTTACTATTGATTGTGTGGGCGCACTGGCGCTTGGTGTGAGACTCGAATCCTGGCAGTTGCATGGATGTTTGTGAGTGGTTCAGATTGCATTTTAAACTGTAGGTCCTTGTCTAATGAGCCTAAAGTGGGCATAAAATGACATCAGAGCGACAAACCAAATCAAATTCTTCTTCATCAGCACAACAGCCGCATGGTGAGCCAAGGCCGTCTGCCTATTGTCAAATTTTGAGGCAGATGTTTTTCTTTTTACGGGGTAGAGTTATCAGCCCTATGTACAACGCTCAATAGTCATAGTATACTGTTACCTACGGTTGAAAGTTGATTCCGAACCACTACAAACATTCATGGCACCGCCGGGACTCTAACGCGAAACCTGAGCCACCGAGCGTCACAGCGCTAGATACTTGTGGTTAAAAGTAAAAATTAAAAATTAAACTTTACTTCATTTACGCTAGCCACATATGACCGTAGAGCGACAAGCCAAACCAAATTCTTCTTCATCAACTAACAGCCCATGGAGGGTCAAGACCTTATACCTATTGGCTAATTTCGAGACAGATGTTTTCTTTTTACGGGGTAGGGTTGTCAACACCTACGCCCAACACTCTGCGATCCTCGGTTTAAAGTGGATTCTGAACTACTCCAAACATCCATGGCAACGCCGGGACTCGAACCCGCAACCTGTGGCACCGAGCTCCAGAGCGCGAGTCACTCGGCCATCTGGCCCTAAAAAACAACTAATCATTTTCAATGGCTCCAGAGTTTGCCTTCCTCACATTCTGCAAAAACGTGTTCAAGAAATGTTCCTATTTTTGGCTATTATATTTTAATTTTTGGATCACCGACGTGTTTTTTAATGTTATCAGCCCATCTGAATTTGGATTCGCCTCGTGCCCACGTGTCTGTTTGGCCAGAAATGTTCATTTGGTATTCTCCTCGAATGGCCGGGGTATTTTTACCTTTTTTCGATTCTTAATACGCCCGGATAGCATCGGTTTGTTCGTATGCAAGATGCAATCTTTCTCCGACATATGTCCTTTTATTTGTAGGTACTCCATCAAAATATTTCTAAGTAACTTTTTCTAAGATACTTTAAAACATCGCTTCTTTATTAAAAAAATATAAAAAAAAAAAACTTTTATCTTTCTTAAAAATCAACCTTGTTTCACGTGTTTAAATTTCAGTTCGTATTTAATTAAGTTTATAAAAATATCTTGTTTTCGAATTTTGCAAATTTTTGAATTTTAAATGTATTTATGATGTATTATAATGTATTTTGAATTTTAAATGTAATTATTGTGCATCTGTCGGTGCCAATGATCTTTCCGTGTGGTATTTCTTATGTCATTTTAAATAAAAAACACCAGAATTTAAATTAATAAAATGGTACGTTGTAAAATTATTAAATGCACTAAATTCTTTGAATTAATGGTTGTAGGCATTATCAACATTCTCAGACAAAAAAAATTAATCGAAAAAAAAGATATTTAACTGGAACTTTTTTTTATTACTTTATTTATTTTTATTTTCCTAAAATATTCTAAACGTGGGGGCCGATGGACGAGTGGCTATTGCTCTGGCCACAGGTTTCGGGTCCAAGTCCAGGATGTGCCATGGATGTTTGTAGTGATTCGGAATTCCCTTTAAGCCGTCGGCCCCGGTCTAATAGCATCGTAGAGCATTGTGGGGGTAGTGGGACTAATGTTTGTAGCATATCTTAAAGACACACGTGCCCCCCGGGTAGTGCTAAATGAGTAACAGCGGTATCCTTGCTTTATGCTCTTGCTTGTGGCATAAAGATGAACTGTCTCTGTATTGCCAGCTGCATTAGAACAACAAGTATTCTAATATATATCCGAATATTTAAATTAATTTATAAATTTTACATTAACAAATAAAAAAGGTGTATTAATATATCATATGCTCTTTATTTTCGAATTAAATGTTCTTAAATTTCTATTTATCTTATGGTAAAACAGGCTTTCAGATTCGAGTCCCGGCGGTATCATGGATGTTTGCGAGTGGTTCGGAATCCACTTTAAACTGTAGGTCCCGGTCTGTGTGCAAGTGTGCATAAAATATCCGTAGAGCGACAAGCCAAACCAAATTCTTCTTCATCGGCGTAACAGTCCCATGGAAGGACCAAGGCCTTCTGCCTATTGACAAAATTCGGCACAGGAGATGTTTTCTTTTTACGGGTACGGTTGTCAACGCTTACACCCAACGGTCTGCGATTCTATTAGAGCGGGACCTGGGGTTTAAAGGGGATCCCGAACCACTACAATTATCCCTGCCACCGCCGGAATTCGAACCCTAAACATGTGGCACCGAGCTCCAAAACGCAAGTCACTAGGCCATCAGGCCCTAAATTACAACTAATAATTTCTAATGGCAGCAGAGTATGCCTTCATCACATTCTGCAAAAATGTTTTCCACAAATATTCATATTTTTGGCCATTTTATTTTATTTTTTTTGGATCACCAACATATGCAAGATGTAATCTTCTCTAACCTGTGTCTTTTTGTTTATATGTACTCCATCAAAATGCTTCTAAGTATCTTTCTTGAGAAACTTTAAAACATGGCTTCTTTTTTTAAACTCTTATCTTTCTCGACATCCAACTTGTTTCACGTGTTTTAAACTCACTTCGCATTTAATTAAGTTTATAAAAACGCTTTGTTTTCAAACTTTTGCAAATTTTTGAATTTAAACGTATTTATGATTCATAAGAACATCTGTCGGGGGCAATGACCTTTCCATGTAGTATTTCTTATGCAATGCCATTCTTAATAAAAAACATCAGAATCTAAATTAATAAAATGGCACGTTGCGCTTTTTTTCTTCATTATATGTTCAGAAAAATTATTAAATGAAGCAAATTCTTTGAATTAATTTTTGTATGCCTTTTTAGCATTCTCAGACAAAAAAAAAGTTCATCATAAAAAAAAAAGATATTTAACTGGAATTTATTTTTTAACGCTTTAATTTTTTTTATTTTTCTAAAATATTCCAAATAGTAGAGAATATTCTAATAATTAGTAATTTTTATATTAACAAATAAAAAGTACTAAAAACATCCTTGACACCGCCAGGACTCGAACCCAAAACCTGCGGTACGTGCGCCAGAAAACCATAAACTTGGAAGTTAGCTACTCGGCAATCAAGTCCCCAAGGTCTAATATGACTCTAGAGCGTTAGGTGTAGGGCTGACAACTCTACCCCGTAAAAAGGACGACATTTCCTGTCCCGAAATGTGCCAGTAGGCAGACGACCTTGATCCACCAAGAGGCTATTGCTCCATTGACGAATAAGATTATCTTTTGCTGTAATGCCACCACGTGGCGAGTATGTTGACTTCAAACTGGCAACCGCACTACGCACTCTATTTTATTACCAGTCTATTTTTGTCAGAATGGTGCGGAAAAATAAATAAATAAACAATGTACTCATGGGTCTGATGGCCAAGTGGCCGGCGCTCTGGCGCTCGGTACCACAGATTTCGGGTTCGAGTCTCGGCAGTGCCATGAATGTTTGTAGTGATTCGGAATCCACTTTAAACCGTAGGTTCCGGTCTCATAGGATCGTAGCATCTCTTCAAGCTACAAGTGCCCTCTGGGTAGTGCTTAATAAGTAAAGCGGTGCAGCCCTTGCTCATGGCATAAAGATTAACTGTCTCTGTATTGCCAAGTGCATTAGAGAAACAAACAATGCATTCATTATCCTATCTATTACACAATGAAAAAATTAGCTTCAAAAAAAAACTGAGCTTAAATTTCCAAATGATAAATACACACCAAACAACATTAATATTTATTTATTTGGCAATCTGTGTACTAATAGTCGGTGATAACTTTCAAAAACCCTCAAATTCCCCCAACCTATGTGCATAAAAATAAAGCCATTAAGTGACATTTGCATAATCTCGTCCTAATGACAACTTCAAATCGCCTTAAAGTGTCATCAGAGCTAAGTGAGGTGTCATATTATACCAATAATCTCCTTTCACACCATTTAAGTGAGATATTAGCATACGAAACGAATTACGGCTTCCCAGCTTGAGTAAGTGAAGACCCCTCGTTTTTACCTCCTCTGTGGGTTAAAAAATAGATTTAATGGTTTTCTAATTCGAATTTATTTGGATTATTATCTGTTTTTCAAACAAAGGATTATTTTTCCTTCTTTTGATGAATTATTCAAGGCGCGTATCTCTTCCCGCCAGCGAATGATGCGAGTCAACAAGATGCTTAGAAGTAATCGTTGTTTAATATCATCACGTAAAGAATAAAATAAAGTAATCAGAAGCATTAAATGATCGACGAAATTTACAGAATTAGAAATTGGTTAAAAATTGTTTTATTTTTTTTTATTACTACTATTACCAGAATATTTTTGTTTAGCAATTTATATAAAAAAAAAAATTAATCTCATTGTTATTGGGATTATAACTGCATTAGACTTAAATATAAACAGCATTTGATAGTAAAAACTTGCTTATAATTTAAGTATTATTACCTTAACATAAGTAATTTAAATATAATTAACTTAAATATTATAATTATAACTTTAAAAGTTAATAAGCTCTGCATATTTATGAAGGTAAATATGTGGATTTCAATTTATTCGCATTCCTTTTGATGTTACGGAAAATTTGCTGTGATTTTGCAAATAATCAATATTATTTAATTACTGTTATTATATATTTAAATTTTAATAATCGCTTAACATTTAAATAAATGTATTAAATGTTAAATTTTGCTATTTTTAACCATTAAAATTATTCTTAAAATAATTTATGCAAATAAATATGATTTGGTCGATATTTACATTTTCCACATTGAAATTAATAAGTTATCGAATGATACATGTATTTTGATATTTTGTAGAGTAAGAATAGGAAATATTGTAATTTTTTTTGCCATAGTTATAGAAAAATCCCTGTGACGAATCCAGTGAACAACTTGTAGTTGTTGATGTTTTTGTATATAGCAAATAAGGTCGAGATTGTTTCATTTATTTAAAACATTTTCCGGGCTATTCTTATTGTTTTATTTAAATTTATTTCATAATTTTTTTTACATAGTATTTATTTAAATTTCTTTCACCAGCTAATAAATATATAATTAAATAATGTAAAATTGTTCTAAAAGATCGTCTGGTGAAAGAAAATGAAAAATAGAATGAAAAATCTTTCGGAATGAAAAATAGAATTTTTCAAGAAAAGAAAATCGTTTGGTATTCGATAGTTTTTATATACACTCAAGAGCCAAAACATTATGACCACCTGTCAATAACGAGTTGGCCATATATATATATATATATATATATATATATATCTCCAGCAGCAGTTAAATACCACTTCCACCTGATCACGTGCCTTCCACGCCATCCAGGCAAGTTCATTGCAAAATGTAGGGGTGGTCATAATGTTTTGGTTCTTGAGTGTATTTATTTATTATCATTTTTTTTTTAAATATTACTGTTATACTTTTGATCTTACATATAATTCTAAATTTTATGAGTAACCTATATATCGGCCCAACAGATTATATATAATTATTTAAAACGTGTCATAGTTAATTTTCAAATAAAAACAATATATAATTTTATGAAATGAGTAAGTTATTCAAAAACTAAAATCTTCGAAAAATAAAGAAAAAGAATCATGAACGAATAGAATAATAAGAAAAAAATGGAATGCTGCATCAACAGACGAACAAGGTTCGGTTTGACTTTGGCACACTTACCGGCGAACAATGAGCGAATACAACACACTCACAACAGCAACAAAATAATGTAATCATGTATCCTTTCACTGCAACCGCATGCAACACGGAACGCCGAAAGGTCAAACGACTCACGCGTTGCCTCTGCTTCCTTTTAATTCGGAAGCAGACGATTATGGTTTCTTACGGAAGTTTTTCATCTTTCAAGGCTGGCAACACCCGAATCGGAATCGAAATTGAGATCTTATTATATAAATGGACAGAGGTCAGTTTGAAAGGGATACTTCCGTTGGAACCTTGTTCTTTTGTAGGGGTGGACTACAAAAAAGATGTGGGAGGGTGTTCGGTTGTCAGCAGATATGAAAGGTGGCAGCTAGAGCTTTGTTAGAATTTATTTTGGTTAAGGTTGGCTTCAGCTATTGAATTGAGATGTATCATTTTTGAAGAATTCTTTTTTTATCTAGATATGTAATACAACTTTTTAACACATCCTTCAAATATTAAGGCTGTATCTTTTTCTCATTTTTTTAAAGCACAAGGTCCATCTAAAAACGATTTTTTCAAGTGAAAAGAAGGGTTTACAATGTTTGAAACATCAGAAATAGATATGTCTTATGCTTAGTATCTATTTAACTATAGAAACTGAAAGCATTATTTTTCTTGTTTGATTTCAAAATGAGCTTTCTTAATAATAATTTTATATTTTAGCTTTTTGATAAAAAAAAAATGGAAAAATTAAATTGAAAATTAAATGAAAAAAATAAATAAAATCCCCAGTTTCTTTCATACTATCCAAATATATTTTATTTTAAATATCAGTAATAATATTTCTAATATAAAAACACTATTAAACAAAAAATAAAATCCTTGGTTTTATGAGAAATTTGCTTTCGAACTGTCTTCCATAATATAAATAGTAACAGTAACTGTAATTACACTAAATTAAATAAATAAATTTTTTTAATGTGTTATTCAAAAATAATACTTATTATAATAGCTGAAAATTGTCTTTTTTGTAGTTGTACAGTTATGACTCATCCCTTTAGAACAGAAATAAGAATTACTGGAATTACTAAAAAACTAGACTAGACCCTCTAAAATTACTAAAAAAAATTTTCTAGACTCCCTAGAATTACTAAAATTTTAAAAAAATATATTAAAATGTAGCTAATATTATCAAAAAATTTAAAATTTTTGTAAATAAACAATCTTATTTTTATTCACTATATTATAATAATTAATAATTCCAAAAAAAATATAATTAAAAAAGTTATAAAATCGAACGATTTGTTTACAATTGCTTCCTATGCTTTATTTTCATATAAAAAAAATTGCTTTAACTTGTTTTTATAACTTCATAAAATGTAAATACTAAAAAAAATAATAATAATAAATTATAATTTTATCATTTGTTATTATTTTAAGTTATTATATTTGTTAGTAATTTTTTTGTTTTAATTTCACTACCAGACAATAAATATTTTATTGATAATTAAAAAATTTATAATTAAAAATTACTATAATTAAAAAATTATAAAAGCAATCGATTTGTTTACAATTTCTTTCTGTGCTTTATTTTCATACTAAATTTTTTTTCATTTGTTTTTATAACTTCACATATAAATATTAAAAAAAAAAGGAAGAAATTAAAATTTTGTCTTTTATTATTATTTTATATTATTATAATTTTTTTTTTGTTTCACATTAAGAAAATAAGATTCTTATCGATAAAACTTTTTTACTCTCAAATGAGTCACATCTCTGGTGCTTGAAAATTATAATTACGCAAATAATTATAAAACCGTGGAAGTTAATATATTTAATTACAGTATATTGTAGGTTTTATATGCTTTGCTTGCAGTTATAAACCTCATGCTATAAGCATGAAAAGTGCAACCTTTTGAAATTAAAAAATGAAGCTGAACAACTATTAATGTATCTTTCACAACCATAAAGAATAAGATTTTTTTTCAACGACAGTTGTTCTCTGTTCACATTAAACAGTCTTTTTCTTTTTTAAGAAGAGGTGTTAACACAAAACAATAATGGATACTCTAAATCCTCGCTACTATTACATTGTCTCAATTTAGCAGCAGACAAGAATATAAAAAAAAATTTTACCAATGATTTAAAATCATTACCAATTTCATTTCATTGTTATTATCCGATGCAAAGTAAAAAAAAACGCTGCAGCATACTAGTATGAAACATACACTTCTAACATGTAATCAACCGCAGTTATATAACATAGCATAACACAGTTATGATATGTAAAGGGGCGAGACATAACTGTACAACTACAAAAAGACCATTTTCCGCTATCAATAATACATGAAATTTATGGCAACGACTACAAGAAAAACAGGTTTAATGCATATAACCATTGGCACGAAATTACTAACATTTTCATAAAGGTTAAAAAAAAAACTATAAATGACTGTACTGGTGCCAACTGAAACAATCTAAATATCCTTCTGAAATCTTTTGTTCTGATTTCGAGATAAAGAATAGAACAGAACCGTTTCGAATAGTTCTCAAACTAATCGTTTTAAATAAGAATAAATAAAAAAAAGAACAAACGAAGAAAATTGTTCTTAGTGTTCTGTTGTTAGGGGGAAAAATGAATCGTTTGAAGATAATCAAACGATTTTCCAAAAAAAATGCCACCTGCTAAAAACATAAAATTGCAGACGATTATGTTAAATAAGAAAAAAAAATTAGCAGGTGAAATTCTCACTGAACAGAAACCACTTGTTATTTTCTTAAGTGTTTAAATATGGGAATTTATCTGGCGAATAAATGTTGTTTTGATTTAGCAAAATACAGCTGCAGATGTTATCGTTTAAATCAGAATGACAATTCCATTTCAAACGCATTATTATGTAAATAAAAATTTATAAATTCAAGAGAAGTTACTGCCAATTAGACAAATAATTCTTTTGAATAATTTTATATTTTATTTATTTATTTAATAATATTTTAAATAAAACGAGTAAAAATGTTATTGCTATGTGATTAGAATTTGGAACTGTTTTTCTAAAAATGACAAACATCGTCAAACCAACATAATTATGTAAATAAAAGCTTATAAATTCAAGATTAACTACTGCCAATAAGAAAAATAATTTTTATAGTTTATTTAATTATTTAATAATATTTTAGAACATTAAATAAAACAAATAAAAAAATTATTGTTATGTGAATAGAATTTGGAATTGTTTTTCTAGAAAACTATTGAAAATATTTTCTATTAATTGTACTAATCGTTGTACATTGTTTTGCATTATATTATCATTTTAACAAAAAAAGGATATTACATCATAGTGTTTTGTTTTTAATTCTTTTTATTTTTCATAACAAATAATAATATATTCTATATCATGTTATAAAATTTTTCCCCCTTTAAAATAATTTTCCTTATAATTGATAAAGTGAGAAGAAATAGGGAAAAAAGTATATTAATATAAATCTTAAATAAAACAACGTAATTTTTATACGAAGCCATTTAAAGCTTTAAACATCATAATCCAAAATATTTAAAAATTAAATTCTTTTAAATTAACATAAAATTTGACTTTTGAAAATCCAAAAAAATGCATTCAAATTTAATAAACGCTTGCATTATTAAAACTAGCAAGATTTTTTAAATATATTTAACATTGAATTTAAGTAATTTATGAAGTTCTATTAACATTTTTAAAATAGTGCTTAGATTCCATTTGTAATATAGCAATGAAATAGAAATACCAAAATCTACAAGAAATGGATGAATTTCAAAAAATAAAAGTGTGGCATAATATCAAAGACTGATTTTGTTACTCAGAAAGTGACGTCATGTAAGTGACGTAAGAAAGTGACATCATGTAAGTGACGTCATCATCATCTTTTAAGCCGGACCTCTTAATCCTGGTACAATTGGTAAGAAAGAATTTCAGAATTCCATGCGTTAAGGGAATCATTCATAATAAATCCGTCAGACTTCAAAAAATATTTCTGCCTCACTACATTTAAATTGTCGAAACTTGAGGATTAAGATATGGAAGTTCGATTTCTCATGTGAAAAATCGAAAGAAAAGAAGGCCAATAACCTCGAAAACATAGGTCGAAGTTCGAAAATATTCTATTGGCTGAAATTAATCCTCATAAGGTGTTATGTGAGGATACTTTGTTAAACGACAACAAGCTGTTTTGTCAAGCGTGTAAATACGATGAATTGATTTCACAAAAGAATGGTTCTCAGCCAGTAATAAGAAAATAATACATCAGTAAACTTCCGTTTAAAATAGCGTGATTGGAATATTAATAATAAAAATTGACGGTCTCATGCTCAACCAAACGATTTATTTGTTCTTAAACATGAAAAAGATTTGAAGTGAATTGAGTTTTAAATCGCTCAAATACTACAAACATTCTTTGCGAAGATTCTATCTACTTTTATCTATTATCTTCTATGCTCCTTTTTTTAAACACTTTTATTTATTTATTTATTTATTACATCGCTATGCTCTGATGATTATGTGTTTCAATATTTTTATTTTTTCAAGTATTTCACAATATTTTTTTATTCTTTCATTCATTTTCCACGAAGGAACTTTCTCAACACACTTGTTTGATAACGACTTTAACCATGAATTAAATTTAAATGAATAAACAAAAATTCAGAATGGCATCAGCTCGGAATAGTTTCATTATCGTTTGCATCATTAAAATGATTCTTTGCTTTAATACATTGCTGAAAAATAAACTATATATCAAAGATTATATTTTTGTTCTATACGAAGATAAATACTTTTATTCGATTATTAGAAGGAAATGTAAAAAGCAGGATTTTAATATTTCTTCACTTAAATTAAATGACATAATTTTATTTGATTTTTAATTTTAATAATGAAAATTGACGGTCCCATGCTCAATCAAACGATTTATTTGTTCTTAAACATGGAAAAGATTTGAAGTGAATTGAGTTTGAAATCGCTCAAATACTACAAACATTCTTTGAGAAGATTCTATCTACTTTTATCTATTATCTTCTATGCTCCTTTTTTTAAACACTTTTATTTATTTATTTATTTATTACATCGCTATGCTCTGATGATTATGTGTTTCAATATTTTTATTTTTCCAAACATTTTACAATATTTTTATTTTTCCAAATATTTTACAATATTTTTATTTTTTCAAGTATTTCACAATATTTTTTTATTCTTTCATTCATTTTCCATGAAGGAACTTTTTAAACACACTGTTTTGATAACGTCTTTAACCATGCATTAAATTTAAATGAGTAAACAAAAATTCAGAATGGCATCAGCTCGAAATAGGGTTTCATTATCGCCTGCATCATTAAAATGATTTTTTTTATTGTAGATTAATAATACGGATATCCTTCCTAGCTCCTTCACTGTAAAATGTTGAAACATAGCGGTGGTCTCCTGCCCTTTGAGTTAATAAGCAAAATAGATAAAAAAGAATGCCCTTTTTTTAAAAAACAATTATTTATTTAATAAAATTATAAAATGAAAAATAAAAATTTCAAAAGTGTAGATGTTGATGAAATCAGTTGCATGTAATCAAAAAATAAAACAGAATGAGCAAAGGTCAAATTAGGAGAAAAGCGAACTTTTTTCATCTAGACAGTTGTGGGTAATAAATCAATCAGAGCAGGAGAAAATCGTCAGGACAAGGAATTAATTTAAAATATTTAGAACAGAGAGAGGTATTTTGCTGTGTTTACGGGAAGAAATATCATAATCGTAATTTTGTAGGATATTTAAAACAGGGTTATTGATGTTTTGCATATCATTATAGAAATTAGTAGAAATTTTGTGAACAAATTGTCTTAAACTTGGAATCGAGAAAAAAGTTCCACTGGGTAAGGCTGCGAGTTTATTTTCCGGGATAGGTTATGCCATTGGAAGTAATTCATAGTATCGTAAAATGATTCTTTGCTTTAATACGTTGCTGAAAAACAAACTATATATCAAAGATTATATTTTTGTTCTATACGAAGATAAATACTTTATTCGATTATTAAAAGGAAATGTGAAAAGCATGATTTTAATATTTCTACACTTAAATTAAATGACATAATTTTATTTTATTTTTAATTTTAATAATGAAAATTGAAGGGTCTCATGCTCAATCAAACGATTTATTTATTCCTAAACATGGAAAAGTTTTGAAGTGAATTGAGTTTAAAATCTCTCAAATGCTACAAATATTCTTTGAGAAGATTCTATCTACTTTTATATCTTCTATTCTCCTTTTTACAAGCACTTTTATTTATTTACTTATTACATCGCTATGCTCTGATGATTAAGTGTTTCACAAGAACACTTTTTTATTCTTTCGTTCACTTTCTACAGAAGAACTTTCTCAACAACTATTTTAAAAACGATTTTGATTTTATGTATGAATTAAATTTAAATGTGTAAAAAAATTTCTGGATGGCATCAGTTCGGAAAAGAATTTAATTATCGTCTGCATCATTAAAATGATTCTTTGCTTTAATATGTCGCTGAAAAATAAATCATATATCAAAGGTAAATAAATACTTTTATTTGATTATTTTTTTTATTCCTTCTTTCACTTTCCACAGAACAACTTTCTGAACAGAATATTTTGAAAACGATTTTGACTTTCTCCATGAATTAAATTTTAAAGTAAAAGAAATTCTGAATGGCATCAGTTCGGAATAGAACTGCATCGTTAACATTATTCTTGTTTTAATACATCGCTGAAAAATAAACTGTATATCGAAGGTTATATTTTCTTTTTTACGAAGAGAAATACTTTTATTCGATTATTAAAAGAGGTATGAAAAGCGTGATTTTAATATTTATATATTTAAAATAAATGACATAATTAATAAAAAAAGTAAAGAAACGCTACAAATTAATTTGATTTGGAAAAATGAGTAAAAAATTCATACGGAGCAAAGGTATGTACACCTCTTATTATATAAAAACATATTTTCTTAAACTAATTTTTAACAATTCAGCAGTATAAAACCTGTATTAAATATTTTGACGTTTACAAAATTCTTATAACAATAATCAATAATTAAAACTATTTAAAACTGAATTAGAATTAGTAAAAATTTATTGCAATGAATAATCTTCTGATGTGATCCTTTTATCTTATAAATAAATTAAACTTATTAATGATCCTTATTATTAGATTAAGCTGAGGATTTATTAATTAATATAAAAGTTTCCCCAGGTAATAAAAATACTAAAAAAAAACTTACATTTTTAAACATAATTTTTTTCGTTTTATTAATTTACTTATAAGATGGATTAAATGGTTTTAAGGGTTATCTTGGATTAATATTAAATAAATATAAAATTTATATGGTTGTAAAATTTTATATTAGACAGCTATTTTTTTGAAAGGTTTCTGTCTAAATTCTGGTTTTTGTTGTAAAATAAGTCAAATTTTAGCTTTATCTTTTTAAAAAGTTTGCCTTTAAAAATCTATTTTTTTTTATTTGCGTTAAGCAGAATTTATATTTGTTAATTATCTTCCATAAAAATTATGAATTTAATCAATAAATTTAAAAATGAATTTCCATAACGATATGTACAAATTAAAATAACTCAAATATTGAAAAAAATAAATAAAATTTTAATTTATTTTATTGAAAGTTTGCATTTATAAGTATATTATTTTTTCTGCTTTTGTTCAATAGTATTTATATTTGTTATGTATCTTTGATAAAAATTATGAACTTAATTAAGAAATTTTAAAATAAGTTTCCATAACCATATGTCAAATTAAAATAACTGAAATATTAAAAAAAATAAATAGAATTTCAATTTTATCTTATTAAAAAGTTTTCATTTATAAATCTATTACTTTTTTTTTTGTGTTCAATACAATTTATATTTGTTAATTATCTTTGGTAAAAATTATGAATTTAATAAAAAAAATTTAAAAGTAAGTTTCCATAACGATATGTACAAATTAAAATAACTGAGATATTAAAAAAAATTAAATTAAAAATTTTAAAAACCGTAAAATCACTTTTATTTTTCTTCATTCTTTTATAACTGACGTTATATATTTCATTATATATTTATAACTTTTGATACTATAAATTTTTATACTATATTTTATTATAATATAGAGGGGCTACATTTATCACTTATTTACTCCTATCACATTATTTTACCATAAATAAAAATTTTTGAAATTTATCTGAAATATTTTTCTTTTAAATTCTTTTCTATAATTAATGACATAAATTCTTCTCTCTATAGATTTCTTTGTTACGTATGAACATTATTACACAATAAAACTGAGATTCTAATCAAATGAATCACAAAACACATACGAAGATTAATGTGCACGCAATAAGAGACTACATAGTAAACAATAGAGCATCGAAAAATGTGTTGCCAATTGGACTGACATAAAAAGAACGATGACGTTCAATAAACGGTTGAGACTCGTGCATGAAGCAATGCTTTTATCAATGAAATAAATTACTCACTTTCTTTTACCATTGAAAGACACGCTCCAACGCTTAATATCACCTGACAGTGATGAATACAGATGAATAGAACTTCGCATACTCAATCTTTTTTAGATAGGGAGAGAGAAGTTGCTTTGTAGAGTTTAGTTGCAGCCGTTGGCAATAAGATTTCATTCGATAACGTCGTATCCAATTATATTTTAGTATAGTAGATTAATTCGATTAAAAACTTTCTAGTAAGTTGATATTACGTGTGATATTTCTTTATGGAAATTCATACCTGTGTATCATGTTATTAAATAAAATAAATTCTGTCAATTCGGTAAAAAAAGATAAAAATAAAAATAAAATAAAAGAATTCTTATAATCAATTTACAGATTTCTTAATAAAAATAAAGAAATTCTGTAAATTAATTGTTAATTAATTCTTTAAGAATTAATTTACAGAATTCTTTGAATAAAAATAAAGAAATTCTGTCAATTCTGTAAAAACTAAATAAAAATAAAATAAAAAAATTCTTATAATTAATTTAGAGAATTCTTAATAAAAAATAAAGAAATTCTGTAAATTAATTGTAATTAATTCTTTAATTTACATAATTCTTCTAATAAAAATAAAAGAATTCTGTAAATAAATTCTGTAAAAAATAAATAAAATCAGGTTATTTATATAGGTTTTTTTTCTCGAGTTTGGAATGAATGTATATTCATTAATTGAGAAAAGGTTTTTTTTTAAAATTAATCCTAATGTGATATTTAAAAATAATCTATAATCATATTTAATTAAAAATTGATGATATTTTTAGAAAATAAAATCGAAAATGATGTTTTTTAGGGCTATCAAAAAATGGCATAAAATTTTGTACTCTAAAAATTGTATGAAGCTTAATACTGTACAATGTTCTACTAGAATTTTAAGACATCGATTTAATTTGAAATCGTTTATTATTATAATAAAGTTTATATAAAAAGAAAATTACGCATAATAAGAAAGTGATATAAAATTGTTGATAGTAATTTCTAACGAAAAATGTAGTGTTTTTATAATGAAAAAAATTAAATGTTTTCCCTCTTCGTCTAAGAAAATATAAATAGAATAAATAGATAATAAAATATTTTCTTTAAAAAAAAATCATTCCATCTTTTTTTTTTTTTCTTTAAAATATTGTTGTATCTTTTTAATTATGATCTAATTTTATAAAATAAATAAGTTTTAGATTATTTATTAATCCAACAGTATTTAAGTACATTGAAAAATTTAAATATAAATATTTAATACTTAAAAAAAAAATCAAAAACAGAATTTTAAAATTAAAAAAAAATTGTGTTTAAAGTAAAGAGCATATACTACAAACTACCAGCCAAGAATTTATGAATAAAACAAGCCAAATAATATTAGATATTGATACTTAAAAAAACTATATGTTTTTTGGGGCATTGGCCTCTGAGATCACAATTCGCAAAAATAGTTAGTAATAATCAATTACACCAAACTTAGGTTAGCAACGTTATTGCCAGCAAGAAAACATCTTGTGATATGTGGCAATCAAGGGAGATCACATTCCATATTAAATCCGTAAGGCATTCTTTTTTTTTTTTTCAATTCCTTCTATTAGCTCACACTCTCCCTCTATATATCTTGTTCAAATTTCCAATCGTTTATGAAATACTTTTTATTCCATCCACTCCAGTTCAAATACATTTTTTGAACTTGTAGTGGATAACACTGGATGTTGATACAGTTTTTTCAAAGTAGTTCAGTTCATTCATTGAATTTAATTCATTAAGTTTATTTTTTTTAGATTTATGTTGCATGTATCTAATAATAGATGGCGCCAGATAAATTTAAAAAAATGAATGAGAGTTATTTATAAAGGACTTTCTGCAATAGAGTGGGAAAAAAATAGGAATTGACTTTAAAATTTTTTTTATGTATTATAATTACTTGTAAATTATACACTTGTATCTGATTTATTCTTTTTTTTCTGAACTCTCTTTGTTACATTTTATTAACATTTTTATTGTTTCATGCTACAATTATCGATCGTATGCAGCGATGTAAATTTTTTTTCCCCTTGTTTTTATGTATCATAATGTTATGCATCATCCTGGAGAAATTCATAAAATTATAGTTCACAGAGAAATCCATGAATTTATTCATGTAAAGATTATTTTGGACATGAGTGTAGTACGGCGATTACGGTTGAAGTTTCATATATCAGGTGGAAGAAGTTTCATAAGCTCTCATCATCTGTCAATGATGGGGAAAATATACTAAATTAAGCCATCAAACTAAATCACCAATATTCCACCTGATATCATGGAACACTAAACCGGACACATCAAAGTCAGAAGGCATTTCCCATTTGGTCACGACTTCTTTAATTATCTCAATTACTCTGCTGATTGGAGGTAACTATCACAATTAGATGTTAAGGATGGTAAACTATAATTATCCTGATAGATATGGGATAATGGGCAACTGTGAGAAGTAAGTAAGGACAATGTCCTTTCTGATCTACAGAGCATCGCAAGCTCATGTTATAATCAAAGTCAACAGTTGGTATCTACGAATACATCGCCAAAAAGGATTGTTTTTGCTCCAGGGTATATTGCACTCCGTGAGAAAGAATTGCTGATTTAATTGTAACAGCCGTGAGATACATAATGAAATAGCTATTTCGAAAATTGATACACGTGTTTTCAATTAATTGATGGATTCAGGTTTCCATGGAAACGATTTCGTTACTTTTGTTATCATTAAGAACTCTTTTGAAAAAAAAATTATTTTTTTTTCTTTTAATTGTTACATGTGTTAACACGTAAATTTTAGTATGAATAAATATTATACATTTATAAAACGTATTGGTAAAAAAATGGTGAGTGACTAGCGCTATGTCTCTCGGTGACACAAGTTTCGGGTTCGAGCCTCGGAGGTGACATGGATGTTTGTAGTGATTCGAATCCACTTTAAATGGTAGGTCTCAGTCAACTATGACTGTAAGAGAGTTGGACGTAGGGCTGACAACACTGCCCCGTAAAAAGAAAACATATCCTATTTCGGAATCTGGTAGAAGGTCTTGGTCCACCATGGGGCTGTTGCGCTATTGACGACGATGATGAATGATAAAAAAGTGAACAGCATTTATGATAATTAAAGAAAATTCTTTTCTCTTTTTTCTAAAACATTTGTTAAATGAAGTACCAGAATCCAACGACTATAAAGATATTTTCTTTAAAAAATACTTGCTATAAAAATAATGAAATTTACGTTATCATAATGATAAAAAAATTGAAAATAAAATAATTAAATAATACAAAAAAAATTTTATCGGCTGAGCCTAATTTAGAATTGAATGTAAGAACAAAACGCATCACAGCAATCTTAAGGAATAAAAAAACTAAAGAATTCCAAACTATTTTTTTTCCTTGAAAAATCTCCTTTTCACTTTGAAATAAAATTGCCTTTGCTTTTACCAAACGATCTTTGAGAATAATTTTACATTATTTAATTATATAATTGTTAGTACTTGAAAGAAATTTATATAAATATCATGTATAAAAAATTTGTGAAAGAAATTTAAAATTAATAAGATGCTTTGCGTAATTCAATGCCCAAAATTGAAAGTGATCAAGGACACGAAACCCCTGCTACCCAAAACACTACCCGTATATTTTATGGGTAATAAAATATGCTTCACAGAAGAATTATGAAGCTTATTTATTAGATAGTAATGTAAGTAGTGGGGCCTGATGGGTGAGTGACTAGCGCTCGGTGCCACAGGTTTTCGGTTCGGAATCCAATTTAAACCGTAGGTCGCGATCTAATAAAACTGTAGAGCGTTAATCATAGGGCTGACAACCCTACCCCGTAAAAAGACAAACATCGAAATCTGCCAGTAGGCAAACAGCCTGGGCTCACCATGGGGCTGTTACGCTACTAGTGATGATGATGAACGTAAATAGTAATGACAAATTTAAGCACGACTAGAATGACAATAAAGCAAAATTATATTAAGACTATTTCACACGTCTTAATCCCCACGTCTTATCCCCTAAAATAAAAAAATATATCGTATTTTCTTTAATGATAAATCCGAAATACCAATTATATAAGTCTATCATATTTTAGAAATTATTATTAAAATTACCTTTTATCTAATATATTCATCATCAGTGTCACAACAGGCCCATGTTTGGCCAAGGCCGTCTGTTCGCTGACAGATTTCTAGAGAGGAGAGGTTTCTTTTTTACGAAGTAGAGCTGTCAGTCCTACGCCCAATAGTCAAATGAGACCGCTACGATTACATGTGGATACCGAACCACTACAAGTATCCATGGCGTGAGATCATTCGCTACTTTTTCTGTTCACTTTTGTACGAGATTCGGCAGTACTTATTGAACATTACTGTAGATTTCTCTTTCCACAAAAGAGCAAATGCTTTTCGATATGTCTTTTAGTGATAATTTTAACGTCAACACGTTAAAATTAGTAGAGAAAGACATGGATTTAGCCTTTTTCAGGGTTTCTATAGTACTATCGTAGTAGAGAAACGCAGAAAAAATCATTAACCAATCCTTATTTTTTTTATATTTATTATTTATTTATTTTTTGGTATCACAATGGAAGAAAAAGCCTTGAAATAAATCAACTAACAAAGAATACTAAGGTACATAGCAATTCGTTGTAGCTAGATTCCTATTACCATTATTGAAATAATAAAAAAACACAAATAGAAAGTCATTATAAATATGTTGTTTATATCATGGATTTTTAAATTTTATAACGGTGCTAATTTAATTTTTCCTTAGCTTTTTTCCTTTTATTTATTTATTTATTTATTTTATAAAAAGGAACACTTTCTTACTATCTTACTTCAACATGACAAAGATTACCGCGATAGTTTGTTAAAAAAATTGCTTGTCAAACAAAATCAGAACAGCATGATATTCAACACATGTTTTAGGCCAGGGGTGGCCAACCCGCGGCCCGTCTTGACTATTTTTTCCTGCCGTGTGATTTATCACACTTTTACAAAATATATTTATTTTAGAATGACCAAAATTAAAACCAATGTATTAAAAAAAATACATTATGTCTGCATCCATTCAGAAATGAATCGCGAAATGATGAGAAAAAATGAACTTTGATTTTAAAATAGGGGTCTTGCGAATATAGGACAGATATTGCCTGTTTTATGTATGAGTTTTCAGTTATGAGTTCGCAGGATAATTGAATTATATTTTATTTTTTTATTTCGTTTATATTTATATATTTTTTATATTTCATTTTTAGTGTCATATATTTATTTCTTTACAATGTGCATTTAGTGTCATTATTATTATATTATTTATGCTTACATGTAAGAATAATAGTCAACACAATAATAATTTTCACTTCAATTTTTCACTTCAAAAAAATGTCTACGATGGATCTAAATCTAATATGGGGTTATATAATTTTATGTTACGCGGAGTTACGATGCAATTCCAAAGTGGCCCGCAAGTTCATTTGGGTTGACAGCCAGGGGTCTTAGAATATCAAATACGCAAAATCAATTATTCTATGTTTTATATAGTTTCTTCTTAATTAAATTCAATTTAAATGCGACCTGTCAAACGTATTCAGTTAAAAAAACAAATCACAGCACGATATGTAATCTGTGTATAATTCGCACAGGTCAAAAGCTACGCGTCTTCTCAAAGGATAACCACCCAAAATCAGACACCTTAAAAAAAGAAGAAGAACAAAGAAAAATTCTTCGGCCGACACGATGCCAATTTGTTCGATCAAAAAGAGAGCGATAATGCCAGATTCGTGCATCACTGGATGGGAAGATAAAAGTGGAAATTATACTTTCTGCTGTGGCATCTGGTAGTTAGTTAGTAGCAGAGCGAACTGGATGCGGGTCAATGGTTCTTTGTTGTTCTTTCCACATACTTTTCAAAGACACTGCGAAGCCATTCGGCCTTGAACTTTTGACTCGTAATCGATATCGTTTTGTGTAAACTCGATAATTGTTGGAGGGGAAAAAAATCTTCAGTTGTGATTTGATTTCCAAACATATCTTTTGTTATTCTCAATGAGCGAATGGCGATTCTTGGAATTTTCTATTGGCATGCGATTTGACTGTTAAAAGTATGAATGATAAATGCTTTATTTGTGAAAATGACGGATGTGTGGCACGTAAACGGTGGTAAGAAATTATCTTTTCACGTTTAAATTTGTAAAAAAAATGAGAAAAATGGCGTTTTCCAACAAGCATTATCTATTGAGAAAGAATTTCATTTTCGGATGTGACTCCAAACAATTCTTTTCCTGCCTCTTTATTTTCCTTTTAAATTTTCTTTTAATGTTCTCATTTGCTTCATTTTCTCTGTTTGTTGATTTGTGATTCATGTTATTAACTTTTGAGCAACTCGTAAATAAATGGTATTTACAGGTGTAATGTGTATAATCATCATCATCATCGTCAGTGGTGCAACAGCCCTACGGTGGGCCAAGGTCATCTGCCTGCTGGAAGATTTCTAGACAGTAGATGTTTTCCTTTTACGGTGTAGGGCCCAACCTTAGCCCAAGGCCTTACAGTCATACTATACCGGGACCTACGGCTTAAACTAGGTATAATAAATAAACAGAGAAACACTTAAATTAAAAGGAAGTTTCAAAACAAGATTTTTATTTATCTAACTAATGGGAAAAAACCATAAAAAAAATAAATGTTTGCCCGACTCGTGGCTCAGTGGCAACACAGGCCGCTGGTGACCAGTAGGGCGGAGGTTCCATCCGCTGGCGGCTTTGTTGTAGACACTGATTCAAAGTAAAAGAAGACTCGATGGCGTTTGTGATGTTCAGCATCCTTACCTCGTTAGTCGGATTACTACTGCTACTACATCACACCACATCACTGTGTCTAGAGCTGAGTTTTCCCTACACAGTTTGGGAAGATATGTGGGTGAGAAGTCTGATTAGGCTCTGTGATACTCGAAGTTCCTATGAGACCGGAACCTCGGCTTAAAGTGGATTCCGAACCACTACAAACATCCATGACACAGTCGGGACTCGAATTCGAAATCTGTGGTACGGAGCGCCAGAGCTATGTGCAGTAATAAGCTGTTAGCATTAAAAATAATTCTAGTACTTGAATGTTTTGCGCATCTTTATTTTTATAAAAAAGTAGAAAGAAAACGCATAGATTTTCTAACAATTCCGCATTGAAAAATTGATATAAAAATATAAAACTTAAAAAAAAAAATTTTAGAATCAAATCACAGGTTTGAAGCTTTTCTTGCTTGTTTCATTTGGCTTTGGTAAAAATAAAATATTTTAAGATCCGATTGTGTAGTAAACTAATTTAAAGGCAGAACAATCGAATCAATTACTTATTAGAGGTGGCGGAAAATAATTATGAAACCAAACAGTTGAATAGTTACTGTATTATTAAAAATTTAAAAATTATTTTATTGTAAATTAAACTCCTCGGAAAATACTTCACGGCAATCACACTGTTCTATTCATGGCGAATACACTGGTTTAATAGATTTTGAAAATGTCTTCGCATATTCAATTAGGTCAGAGAAGAAATAAAGATTCGACAGAATAATAAATGACACTAACATTATCTATTTAGAAATTTATGAACAAAATGTTTATGAATGAGACTGTGTCAGCAACCAAGCGTGGAGAATTCACATTGATAAGAACGAACCCAATGAATATTTAATTAGCAAATACGAAGATACTTTGTTTTCCATTGACTTTGGATATTTCAGTCACATACGAAATGTTCAACCAAAGTTAACTTTGAAATTGAGATTAATTAGCGATCCATTTGTTGCCACTGACTAGTAATCAATTACTACTGGTAACTGATTACCAAAATACTAAAATAAAACACATTATTATTGATCAATGACACATCTTTCTAACCGTGTGCAATAACCGTTACGTCAAAAAGTCACAACTTATTTTAAGTGGTTAGAAACTTACACATGCACGTGTGTGCAAAATTATGCAAGGTGCATATTAATTTAAATAAATGCACTTTTTAAAGTCAAAAAGGAAAATGTAACTAGAAAAAACCTATATATAATTTGGGCAAAACAACAACGAATGTTAGTATATTTTTTGAAGATTTTGTTTTTCATCTAACACAATATATTTGAATAATCAATTCATAAAATAAGTACTCCCTCTGTCCCATATTTACAGTAGCAAGTGAATATTTAAACGTTGATTATTGGCAAATGCAAGTGTGAGTAGCCCAAAGTTGCAAGTTCCTCCATCAAAATCGCTGTTTCAATTTTTATGTTAACCTCTTTTTCTTTCTTTCTAATGCAGCTGACAAACACTTAGACACTTGGTCTTGGATGCCTTAAGGCAAGCGCTGCTCAGACGTTACTCACTTTGCATTACCCAGGGGGCGCGTGCAATTTGTAGTTAAGCCATGGACGCGAAGTAGCAATGCCCCCACAACGCTCTATGATCCTATTAGCACCGGGACCTACGGTTTAAAGTGGATTCAGAACCTCTACAAACGTCCATGGCACCACCAGGACTCGAACCCGAAACTTATGATACCGAGCGCCAGAGCGCTAGCCACTCGGCCATTCAGGCCCTTTATGTTAATCTAATTATTATGAATTATAACTCTTTTTCTAATTTCATCTGCAATATTCATCGGCAATTCAATCTGTCAAAATTAATTGATTTCCTCCAGTTGAATATCAACCCATTGTAAAAAAAAAAAAAAAAAGAGAGAGAGAGAGAGTTTTCAAACAAAGATCGAGTTGCGATGATATAGTTGTAGATGTATGCAAAGGAAAACAAAAAGTTGCAGAAAGATGCAATAAAGTTAGCTGCAAAATAATTTAAGTGCAAACAAAATGACCCTAATCAAGAATGTGGAAATACTTGCCAAGGTGAATTTTAAGCTAAAAGCGATTCTTTGAGAAAACAAAGCTGTGTACGTAAAAAAAAACTTCAAAAACTTGGGGCGACCTGATATCCAATTGGCTAGCTCTCAGGCCTTTGACACCACAGGCTTTAGGTTCGAATCATAGCGATGGCATGGATGTTTATGAGAGGTTCGGAATCCACGTTAAACTGTAGGGCACGAACTAATGAGCCCAAAGTATGCACAAAATGACCGTAGAGCGACAAACCAAATCAAATCTCTGTACTCATACTCATACACATTTCTCCTACAGAAGAAGCAACATATGGTCATTAAATTTTTGAAAAAAGCAAAATCCATAAAACGAGGAAATCCACATCCATTTTAAGTTCACTCACATATTGAAAGCAAAGCTTCACAGCCAAGGGACCCTAACTACAAATTTAAAATGCAGTAAAAAAAAAAAAAATGATTGAAAAAAACCCAGAAATTATCTGAACACTCCAAATAAAAATTAGGAGTCATAAATTAATTAATTTAATCTGGGTTTTTTTTAATAAATATTGCGTTCTCTACTTTTTATTTTCTTTTGCTATAATGATTATGGGGCAAATTAAATTCATCAACTGCTACTACTATTATGTGTAAAGGGAGTAACTTATTATTTAAAACCAATACAGCGTTTGAATTAAATCGACGTGTTAATTTCAGTAAGTAGTCCAATTGGTATGCCAGACATCATCAAATACATCAAGTGCTACGATATCATGCACGCTCCTCCAATCTCAAGAACCACCACATGCCCAATAAAAGCAAACTAAAAAGAAAGGAAATCCCCGCAAGGTCTAAAATCCACCTCGTGCAGTTGACAGAGCAACGCACGAACGGCAACTGTCAATGTTCGCCGCCACATACGTGACAAGATTCCCTGACGAGCAGCCATCGCCAAGAACGAGCCAACTTCCCTTCGGAGACGAGCCACCAGTATCATCGAAGCATTATGGCAATATCATAAGAGTTTGCGAACTCACTACATTAATCCCTAAAGGATAATCTCGCCAAAACAGCAATTTGAGGATTAATCCCCACTTGGTGATGCATGTTGTAACATCTCAGAGTTAATCAGGCGTGGTGAAGTATGCGCCAATTGAAGATAATGCTACTGTGTCCAAAAAGTAAGACCCATTTTCAATTTAAAATTCCCGGGGCTTATGGAATTTCAATTTTTTTTTTCACGTTTAGGTTGCTAGCACTGTCTTTGACATCTGTGTGGAATTTCACGTCAAAATATTCATTGGTGTTTGAGTTACGCTTGGCTTTGTGAGACGCTGAAACGGATTCCGGCGATTTTTGAAATGTCTGAATTCATTGAGCAAAGAACTTACATTCAATTTTGTTTGCGAAAACGTATAGAATGTTGCAGAAATCATTTGGTGAGCATCCCTACATCTGAAAGAACTGTTTACAAGTGGTATAAACAGTTCAAAGAAGGCAGAGAAGGCGTTGAAGACGAAGATCCCTCTGGTCGACCCTCCACTTCAACCGACGAAGCTCACGACCAAATAAATTAAAGATTGGGTGCTTGCCAATCGTCGATTTACAACTAGAGACCCTTCTGATGATGTTGGAATTTCAAAAGGATCGGCCAATTCCAATTTAGGCCTCAAACGTGTCAAATCTCGATGGGTACCGAAAACA
Source organism: Caerostris darwini (assembly GCA_021605075.1). Lineage (NCBI taxonomy): Eukaryota > Metazoa > Arthropoda > Arachnida > Araneae > Araneidae > Caerostris > Caerostris darwini. The sequence goes on from BPLQ01013482.1 coordinate 328,758, forward strand.
CTGAATGCGCCAGCTCACACTGCATTGATCCTTCGTGACTCTTTCGCCAGAAATGAAACCAATATCTTTCCACAACCACCGTATTCACACCGTGTGACTTCTGGCTATTCCCTAAACTCAAAAGACCTCTCCGGGGACACCGTTTTGAGTCGAATGAAGAGATTCAACGTGAAGCGCTTTGAAGGCCATCCCTGCCAACGACATTTTAGCATGCATTGAGGATTGGAAAAAAAGTCGGCATAAGTGCATTGTGTCCGGAGGGGATTACTTTGAAGGCGATGAAATAAATTTGGAAGAATAAATAGAGTTTTTGAAAAAAAAATAATTGGTCTTACTTTTTGGGCAATATCATAAAAGTTTGTGAACTCGCTACATTAATCCCTAAATGATAATCTCCCCAAAACAGCAATTTGAAGATTAATCCCCACTTGATGATGGATGTTGTAACGTCTCGGAGTTAATCGGGCGTGGTAAAGTATGCGCCAATTGAAGCCAATACATCATTGTGATGCTTTATCAGATTTTTACACCAGAATTGATCCTTAGCAATTGCAAAGCGTAATCAATTCGAAATTTAGATACTCAGATGATAGTAGGGAAAAGTAAATACTTAAAGTATTCCTAAGTACCTATTATTTTTAGTGATGGTAAATACTGATTTTACTGATTGTTGGTATCACATCCTTGAGTGGAAAGGTTACTTGAGGAAAGAATATGTCTGATTCTATCTTAAAAATAATAAATAATCGCCGTTTTCAATTTAAGATATACCAATTATGTTGTGATCGATACATCTATTTTAGGGTATTTCTATTAGGGTAATTGGACATTTTATGGGTTTTTTTTCATTAAGTGTTTTAAAGGGAATATTAACTTTGTGGGAAAAATTGACATGCAATTTTTAATATTAAAAATGACTTTTCTTCTAAGCATGATAAGACTTTATTTCACCGTTTGATTTATAGAATAGACAATTTGTGCCTGCTAAGAATTATGGCCGTAGACAAACATATGTGTTGCCATTCAGAAAATGAGCAAAATTTAAAAGAAATGATAATTAAATGTTTGTCAGAAATGAAATTATCCTATTTTTTTATATCAACTGTTAGTTTTTAAAATTTATTTTAATCTTAGATAATCTAATATATATATATAGAGAGAGAGGGAGAGAGAGATTAATAATATTTAATTAATATTATTTCAATAATATTTAGTTAATATAAAATTAATTAATTCAATTTTTATATATATATATTTAAAAGACATATTAAATTTAATAATAATAATATATAATATATATTAAGAAATAATTCATGAATCATCATTCTAATTCATGAATCAAATGTGCTGAATTATTATTGGCCAACAATATATTATAGTTCAAAATTTCTTAAAAAAATTATGTCAGCCCATACAGTATTGCTTTTTTCTGATTTTTTAAAAATTATTATTCTTTAATTTTTATTTATTTATTGAGTCTAAAATTTTAACTGTAATCATATTATTGAAATAGATACTTTTGAATTATAAATCAATTTTAAGTAGAAACATAAGGCATAAACGATTGTTTATTGTTTATTTTTTATTCCTTATGTTTTCACAAATTTTTATAATTATTAATTTACCCTTTTATTATCTTATTGTTTGCTTAGGTTAATAAAAATGATTTTAAACGCAAAATTAAAAATTAAATATATAAATAAATAAAAATACACACTGTAAACATCGGCCATTTTCTTCAATTTACATCAGCCAATTTACCTGACGACATAAAATTATCGCCAAGCAAAAAAAAACAAAAAAAAACTGCCAACGGGGGTTAACAAACCTCAAATTCCCAACTAAATAAATCGCATGTAAAAGTTAACATCATAATTATGCACGTGGGTTAATGTATTCGCAATAAAATATAAAAAGTTAACTACATTCCTCGCAGTAGTTAAAAATAAATAAAAACTGAATATGATGTAGTAGATAAGAAATATTTAAACAGGAAACTTAAGAAAAACATTTCAAATATTTCTGGTGCCGAGTTCAGAAAGGATCAACTTCAGGATTCTCGCTTGGATAAGCGCATTCTGAATTTCACCCAGACCCTCTTTGATTAGCCTTATACGATAAGCGGTATCTCGAAATTGGGCTGTTTGTATTGAAATTAAAGCTGCTTTCGACACTTTTATGCTCAGAAAGTGCATAGGAACAGAATTTAAATTGATGAGGTACGTGCAAAAAATGTAAAGGGAAAAGGATGATACTTGTGGGGTTTTTTTTCTATAACTTGCACGTGGGCTGCCCATCTCTTGGTCAGATAGAACACGCAGTTGTCTCAAAGAAGAGCTTATAAATTAGATTACTACTGTCACATAAAATAACAATAAAATGTACAGCGTGCTTCGTTGTCAGCAACTTGAATGCGTGGGTGTTTTGGGGTTTAGCTCACATATAACATCAGTAATATATTTGTTCAATTCCTTCTATTAGCTCACACTCTCCCTATCTATATCTTGTTCACATTTTCAATCGTTCATAATCATACTTTTCATTCATCCACTCAAGGTTCAAGTACATTTTTTTTTGAACTTGTAGTGGATGACACTGGATGTGAATACAGTTTTTTCAAATATTAATTTATTCATTAAATTTAATTCATTAATTTTAGTTTTTTTTTTTTAGATTTAAGTTGCATATATCTAACAATAGATGGCGCCAGATAAACTTAAAAAAATGAATGAAAATTATTTATAAAGGACTTTCTGCAATAGAGTGAAAAAAAAGTAGAAATTGACTTTAAAAACTTTTTTTTTTTATATTACTTGTTTTCCAATGGCAGGCTACAATAACCAATACAAGTAATATAAAAAACATTTTTATAGACAATTCCTATTTTTTTTCACTCTATTGCAGAAAATCCTTTACAAATAAAGTTGAAATTTTCCTCTTACATCTGGTGCTCTCTATTGGTAGATACATGTAACTTAAATCTAAAAAAAAACTAAAATTAATTAATTAAATTTAATGAATGAATACATACTTGAAAAAAGCTGTATCAACATCCAGTGTCATCCACTATAAGTTTTAAAAAAATGTATTTGAACTTGAGTGGACGAATAAAAAGTATTTTATGAACGATTGAAAATTTGAACAAGATATATATAGGGAGAGCGTGAACTAACAGTAGGAATTGAAAAATGAAAAGAACACAAGGAATATGAAAACAACAACGAGAATCGAAGGAAATCTCGTAGTGACATATGTTTAGTCCATAAGGGCCTTAGCCTCCCAGTAACGGCCCTACACAGTAGAGGAAACAAGTGCAGGGCAGACAGGAAGGTGGGATGAATCCATGTCCTCTCCCAAATTGCAGAGCATGCATTTTGTGCTTTCAAATATTCTCATTCGGAAAAGATGATTGGCCAAACAATCGTGGCCCGTCAAGAATCTGAAAAGGGCAATTGCTTTGAACCTGGGTTGATCAGGGATGTTTAGAATAAAGTTAAAACATGCTTTAGATCAGTTGCCTTCATGTAAATTATCAGATAAAGCAGAGATGGGTAAACTACGGCCCGCGGGCCAATTCCGGCCCACCGGGAGGTTCTATCCGTCCCGCGGATAGAATTTTAATTTGTCGGTCCGAGGCAAATTAAAAGAAATATATAGCAGTTTTTTCTACATATCCCAAAGTTAGAGTTTTACAAATCATTATCGAAAGTAAGTTTCCCAAATTTAGTATCTCACACCCAGAAAATCAGTGCTATGTTTGCTTCATCTTATATACGTGAACAAGTGTTTGCAACTATGGACCTCAGAAATAATTAGCTTCGTTCCTTAGAATCAGTCCATATCACTTCGAACCTCACTATAAGGAACTTTAAAAAATTAAATCGCAATTTCATTCATCACATTAACATATTTAAATTGTAATACTTGTATATTGTTTTTAAAATTTTAGAAAAATTTATCTTGGCCCGCCAAACTTTTTTTTTTTTTTTCGATTTTTGGCCCGCGACCGAAAAAGTTTGCCCTTCCCTGAGATAGAGTGTTCCGTGAAAAGTCTCGGATCAGCAGTTTCATCGATAATAACATAAATATTGGGAGGTACTTTTAAGTGTCGCTCCATTTTCACTTTCCCACTCATTAAGTTAGATTTGATATTGTTTCGAAAATAGAAAGGTCAGACATATTTCAACACAGCGGTACAACAACGCAGAGTCCGATCTGATATCGCTTTGTATATGTCTATATCAATTTTCCAAGCGATATCAGATCAAACTGTATAATATCAACAACAAGTAAATTAATAAATTAAATTAAATAAAAAATTAGACGATAAAAATTTCGCACTAACTGTTAAAATTTATTCTTTCAAAATTGCCTTGCCCAGCGTATATCTGACTAGCACCCCTAATAAGTAATCGATTCATCCGTTTCTGCCTTTAAACAGATATTTACTTTTCCATGAGTAGCTATTAGAACCACAGTGTTGATAATAGGGCTCTGCTGAGTCGCCTGGATAATGTTGTACTTGTTGCATATATATTTGTCATATTAATTTTGAATGGCTTCAAATAATTACACAAATAGACATAATCCTCGATTTATGACAAAATTAAATAATAATTAATAAAAATTTTCAGATGTCTGTTAGAATAAATTCGAAAAGTATTCATTGAAATTATATTTTAAAAAATTCTATTCAGATATCAGTATTGCCGATAAAGAAAAATTTGAGAATTTGAAATATTTGAAAAGAAATAAAAGATAAAAAAATAAGAAGAAAAAATAAACCAAATAATAAATAATAAAATAAATAGAAGAAAATAATAACAATAAAACTCAAAGTAAAAAATGTGTGAATTCGAAAATAAAAAAATATACTAATTTTGTACAATAGTAATTAATAAAGACATGCGAAAAACAAAAAAGAAAATTTAAAAATAAAAACATGAAAGCCTATTGAAAGTGTACATTTTTTATTAAATTTTTTTGATAATTGTTAATGTAAATTTAAAACAAATTACTAACATCGCCTTTAATCAAGCAGAACTGTAATTATCATCTGAATTATCTATTTTATATTTTTTTTCCTACTACGCTTTCATTTTGAAAATTAATCAAGTCTTGAAAAATCACTTCAAACTTTAGAACAGCCAAAATGTGCCAATTTTTTTATATGAAATTTTCCTGCGATTTTTACGATTTTTTTAACCAATTTACATTAACAGAGAATTAAAAAAGCAATTAATTATAATTGTTGGCCATCAAAAATACAAACTGTCGTAAATCAAAAATATTTTTATTACTACACCCTGTAATTGAAAAAAAAAATAGGAGGTTGTGAAATGATTATAATGAGCAAAGAAGTTCTTAACAGATTTTGTTGGAAATAGCAATAGCAAAAGCTCAAGATTATAAACTAATAAAAAAAAGAAACAGCACAATCCTGTGCTAATATTTTTTTAATTTCAATTTTAAAGGACAAAAATACCACAATACGGTTTCTTTGATTTATACTTATTAGAAGATGGATTAAAAAAATTTGGAAAATCTATCTGTTAGACCAGTGATGGCCAACCCAAATGATCTTGCGGGCCACTTTGGAAATGCATCCTAACTCCGCGAGCAGCAGATAAAATTATATATCCTCCTATTAGATTTAGACCCACTCTAGACATTTTTGTGGAATGAAAAATTAAAGCATAAGTTATTATTTTTGTGTTTATTATCATTCTTACATGTAAACATAGATATTATAATAATAAGGATACTAAATGCACATTGTAAAGAAATATATAACACTATCATTAAAAAATATTTACATATAAATGAAATAAAAAAAAAATGAAATCATTAAAATATATTTATTTGACTAGTGCGATATGTGTTTCTCCGCTCTTTCACTTAGCTTTTGCAAATAGATCTCCATTTGGGTATTGGCACATCGTAATGGGTGTTGCGTCCGTTATGTTGGAGCGTGGTTTGTGTTGGGCCCATTTCATTAAAGGAAAAAAAAAAAAAAATTCGCAGATGTAAGTTGAACCAAAAATGCTAACAACTTCGATTAAGAATCGTTTCCTCTGTTATTGAAAATACTTCGTCACTGAGGTCACTTAAAGTGAAACATAGTACCTGTTATATTATATGTTCCAAGATGCGCGTGTATCATGAGTTCGCAGAATATAATTCAACTATTCTGCGAACTCACCACTGTAAACTCACAAATAAATCAGGCAATGTCTGTCCTATGTTCGCAAGAATATTATTTTAAAATCAAAGTTCATTTTTTCTCCTCATTTCAACAGCTCATCTTTGAATAGAGGGATGCACACATAATGTATTTTTTAATGCATTGGTTTTTCACTCCTTTGGCCATTGTAACATAAACATATTTTGTAAAAGTGTGATACATCTCACGGGCCGGAAAAATATTCAAGGCTGTCCACGGGTTAGCTATCTTTATCTCTTGTATATTTATTATAGTGCGATAAAATTTATTTATCGTCTGCGAATATGTTTAGTTCTAAAGTCCATAATAGATAAAACAATTTAAAATTAAAAGATATATATATATATAAATAAAATATGGCGGATTCCATCGGTATGCTAGACGTGGGCGATTAACTTTAAAGCGGCCATTTTACTTTCTGTTTCATATTTTGACAGGGTAACAAAACTGTTGAGAGATATGATGACGGTGGAGTCTTTGAAGCCACGACCTTTTCAACGAAAGGGTCAACAGATTTGAGCCATTTATATTCACGGCAGAATTTGGCTCCCCATTTTCATATTTTATCTACCATTAGCAAGTTGCCATAGGTCAAACTGCACCTTAAAAAGTGTTAACTTTAAAAGGGATTAAAAAAGGAGGAGTTTGATTAATTTCTGTTACAAGTCATTAAATTAAAGGATCCATTTTAAAATGAAGTCTAAAGTGTTTTATTTTTTTCAATTATTTTGCTTCTACGCTCTTAATATTATTGTAATTTATTATGAAGTATGTGTAGGGTGTATAACGTGTTGTCAGATCTACCATGTTAATTTCCATGTAACACAATTTTTTTTTTCTTATCTGAATTTTACATCGCTTTTTTGATTTTGAAATTGTAGATAAAATTTTTTGTCTAATGATCTTGCTATTAAAGGAATTAATATAATTAAATTTTATGCATGTATGCATAAATTTGTTCAAATTTTTTGAAAGATTATTATAATTTTTTTTTTTTTTTTTTTTGAAAAAATAATTTATTTGAATAAGTTTTAATTAAGTCACGTAGTAATTTTTAATTAATACTTAAATTTTAATAAATAAATTAAAACATGTTTTTCAGAAAATATTCTAATGAAATCATGAAAATAAGATATATATATATATATATATATATCATGGAAATATTCTTTCTACAATATTCTATTTTTCTAAATATTCTCCTTCTATTAAATATTCTATATTATGTATGTGTAGGATGTATAATGTGTTGTCAGATCTACCAAGTTAATTTTCATGTAACACAAATTTTTTCTTATCTAAATTTTAAATCGCTTTTTTGATTTTGAAATTGTAAGTAAAATTGTCTATTTAATGATCTTTTTATTAATGAATGAATAAATTTAATTAATGCCTTAATTGAATGAGATTTTTTATAAATATTCATAAATATTCTTTTTATTGCTTCTATTTCAATATTTTTGATGAATTAATATTATTATTATTGAAAACATAATTTATTGGAATAATTTTTAATTAATTAAGTTATGTAGTAATTTTTAATGAATAATTAAATTTAAAAAAATAAATTAAAATATGCTTTTCAGAATATATTCTTTTTTTTTCTAATGCAGCTGGCAATACGGAGACAGTTATCTTTATATCATAAGCAACGGCTGCACCGCTGTTATTCATTTAGCACTACTGAAGAGGTGTTTGTAGCTTGAAGATAGGCTACAAACGCGAGTCACACTACCCCCACAATGCTCTACGATCCTATGAGACCGGGACCTACGGTTTTACTTGGATTCCGAACTACTACAAACATTCATGGCACCGCCATGACTCGAACCCAAAACCTGTGGTACCGGGCCCCAAAGCGCTAGCTATTCGGCCACCACGCCCCAGAAAATCTTCTAATGTGAGTGCCTATATTTTACTATACATAAGAGTACACGAACATAAAAATTTTGATATACAATAAATATTTTTACTTTATTATATAAATAAATTAAGAAATTTATTTACATAATAAAGCAAAAATATTTACAAACTCATTTACATAAACATTTATTTACATTAAGCAAAAATATTTACATGCTAAAGCAAAAATATCATTGGAACGATCTATTTTATATTATTTTTTTTAAAGCATTAGAAATTTATACAAACATAAGGAAATATTTACCATTATTCTATTTTAACCTGCAAATACTTAGAAAACATAACTATAAATACCATTTTTGATCATACTAAAAAAAAATTATTAAAAATTAGAAAACATTGCGTGATTTCGTTATTCCAGTCAATTACGTCTTTTTTTCCTTGCTTATTTTCATTAGTTTAACGCACGTAAATAAAAACATTAAATTAACACGTGACTTATGAATTTTTTTAAAATTATTTAACAATCGTCTGCCAGTTAATTGTTGCCATTGAAATGTTCGAAGTAAAATAAAATATAAGTAAATAAAAATATCATACAATTAATGATATATTTTTTAATACTTATTTAAATATAAATTTGTAAAAAGAAATAGTTATTAGGTAGCTTCAAAACTGAATTTTAAATAAATTGTTATTATTGCTTTTATAATCAGAAGATACTATTTGAGATAATTAATTGCATGCAAATAAAAGCATTAAATTAACACGTGACTTATGAATTTTTTTAAAAATTATTTAACAATCGTCTGCCAGTTAATTGTTGCCATTGAAATGTTCAATAAAATAAAATATAAGCATACAATTAATGATGTTTTTTAATACTTATTTAAATATAAATTTGTAAAAAGAAATAGTTATTAGTAGCAAAACTTATGTAATACTTCAAAACTGAATTTTAAATAAATTAAGTTATTATTGCTTTTATAATCAGAAGATACTATTTGAGATAAATAATGGCAATGCATGCAAATAAAAACATTAAATTATCACGTGACTTATGAATTATTTTAAAACTATTTAATGATCGTCTGCCAGTTAATTGTTGTTATTAAAATGTTCCAAATGAAGCAAATAAAAATATAAGAATATAATTAATGATTTTCCTTTAATACTTATTTAAATATAAATTTTTAAAAAGAAATATTTATTCAATTTCTTCTATTAGCTCACACTCTCCCTATATATATCTTGTTCAAATTTTCAATGGCTCATAAAATAGTTTTTATTCATCCACTCACGTTCAAATACATTTTTTTTAACTTGCAGTGGATGACACTGGATGTGAATACAGTTTTTTCGAATATTAATTAATTCATTAAATTTAATTAATTAATATTAGTTTTTTTTTTTTTAGATTTAAGTTGCATATATCTACCATTAGTTGGCGCCCGATAAACTTAAAAAATGAATGAAAATTATTTAAGGACTTGCTGCAATAGTGTGAAAAAAAAGTAGGAATTGACTTAAAATTTTTTTATATATTATTTGTTAGTAACAAAACTTACTTGATATTTCAATACTGAATTTTAAATAAATTTAATGATCGTCTTCCAATTAATTGTTGTTATTAAAATGTTCGAAAGGAAGCAAATGAAAATGCATATAATAAATAATTTTCTTTTAATATTTATTTAAATATAAATTTAAAAAAAAAATATATTATAAAAAAATTTATCAGTAAAAAAAAAAAAAATTATTAGTAAATACTAAAATATTTATTTGTAACAAAACTTGCTAATACTTTAATACAAAATTTTAAATAAATTAAGTTAATATTGCTTTTATAATTGAGATATACTATTTGACATAATTTATGGCAGTAGTAATGTTATGAACTGTAAGTTGATAATATGATTCTTATAAACTCATATGTTGTATATTTTTTCGATATTTCCTACATTAACATTTAATCCAACGAAATTGAGTAGGGTTAATTTTAAAACAGAAACAATCTGTTTAATGAAATTATTTTAAAGTTACTATTATTAAGTTTCATAAATTATTAATTTACATTCTGCTAATCATAGATATTTTTCATTTTATATATTCCAATATAATCTTTTTTTATATTTCACAATAGCATCAAAAAACAGTCCAATCGTTTTATTGTTGATCAGACTATACATTTAAACGGAGTTATGTAATTTAAATTTACCAATAGAAAATTTATTTCTAAAACTACTTCTAAAGTTTATTTCGAAATTTATTTCCAAATAAGATGCATAAACACTTAAATTAATTTTAGATGGTTTATGCTATTAAATTATTGCCGTGCCTTAAAACTTTTTACCTATGTTATAATGATTAACTTTTTTCTTCCAAAATTTTTTGTTGATTTTTTCTCCCTAAAAAATACTAACTATGCAGAAAACAAATAAAATAAGGAATTATTCATCGTTATAATAATACAACTGATTTTTTATATATAGTTAATATTTTAATGAAAGTAATTTGGCCGCTCAATCTAAATATCATTGATTTTGTATGATATTTTGCTTAGAAAATATATTTAAAATTGGACAGGAAATTATAATTGTATTTTTATGTTATAATTTTTGTAAAAAAAAATCTTAATTTCATATGAAAATAAAACAATAAATTCTTAAGTACAATTTTAATTAGTAACTGGGTAATATTATATACATTATATATACGATGAAATTATAACTATTAGTTTTTAATTTTATTCAAAAATATTTGTATTTATAAATATAACGTCACTTAAAAATATATCGTTTTAACGTAGTATTAATTTCATTTCAACACGTAAATATTGAATTTTTAGAGATATTTTATTTACAAATTATCAGTGGAATATAGCGTATAAAATACTAATATGATAATAATTATTTCCGAAATATTTCATAATTAACCAATAAAAATGTCTAAAATGGCATATTAATTAGTATATATTAATTTACTGTATTTTTCTTTATAGTTTTTGTAAAAAAATTCTTAATTTTATATGAACAAAAAAAAAAACTTTCGATTTTTTAAAATAAATTTTAATTAGTAACTGGGTACTATTATATACATTATATATACGATGAAATTATAACTATTAGTTTTTAATTTTAATCCCAAATATTTGTATTTATAAATACAATGTCATTTAAAATACAACGCTTTAATGTATTATTCATTTGATTCCTACACGTAATATTGAATTTTTATAACATTTTATTTATAAATTATTAGTGGAATATAGCGTGTAAAAATATTAACACAATAATAATTATTGTCGAAATATTTAATAATTTAGCAATAACAAAAATTGTCTAAAATGTAAGCATTTAATAATTTACTGTAGTAGTAATAAATATATGAATAAAACTTTAAATTTAAGAAAACAATATTAAACGAATTTTTATAAAACTTAATATAAATTTAATAAACGTATTTTAATTTTAAATTTAATAAATTAGTAAACATTTTAATAAACGTAATGTATATAAAACGTATTTTTATTCCTGTTTTCAATTTTTAAAGTTAACATACTTACGTATTGACAAATGCAAGAAATGGTTCATCTGCGCATGTGCTAAAGTTTTGAAACCAATTTCAAATAAGATTATTTCATATGGCGTTCATTCGAAACTATTATTTTAAATAATTAATTTAAAAAAAATTTAATTTTATTAAATAAAAATATAACATTTTTATTTAATTAGTTTCATATCTGAAATCAAATAAAGACTATTATTTTTAATGTACTAATTGTTGTAGATTTAGAATTTTACTTTCTGCAAAAATTTATAACGATAATATACAAATTATGTTGACAAAACTGAAATTTAAATGAAGGTAGCTTTTACTGTCTTTTAATTTAATTTAACCTTTTTTTATAAATAAATTCTTCATGGTTTATAAGATTATTTATTTAATTAATATTTTTTATTATATTAATATTTTTTGAAAAAAATTAAATAATTTTGAAATTAATGAATATTTTAAATAACATTATTATTTATCAATTGCTTTAATAATTTTATATAAAACATAAATTGCTAATAAGGCTTTCATAAATCTACAACCCTATTTCCTTTATTAAAAAACTAATATTTTCTGAAACTTTTCAACAAGACAACATTTTGACACTTCTTAAAAAAGAAAAATAAATTATATAGTTATTTAATTTATTTATTCGCAAAAAAAAGGGTTTTCATTTTATTTTTAATTATTGGTGTTTACGTACTAAATCCGATGCAAAATAATAATGATAAATAATTGTCAATAAAAAAAATTGTAAATTTAAGATGAATTTAAGAAAAAAACGACGATTTTTTATTCACTGTAATCAAAAGTTACCCATTAAAAAAATTTTCTTGCAAGTTAAATTTATAAAGCTTTGTAAAAAATTTTTTAAATAGAAGCTAATTTATATATAATAATAATGCTTAACAAAAATGTGATTTTTTAAACATACTAAAACAAATTTATAAAAATATATTAAAACTCGTCACAGTTTATTTTAGTACATTAATTAGAGATTTATAAAGATTTTGTGAAAAAATATTGACAGGCAAAAATTGTTATAATAAAAAAGCCTATTATTAAAGGTATATTTATAATAAATATAATATAGTTTAATTAAAAATGAAAATTCTCATCTTTAACTTAGACAGTAATTTAAAAATAAACTTAATTTTATTTCATATTTCTTAATTTCATTACCTTAATTTCCTACTTAATTCCTTTTTTCATATTTCATTTCATTTGATTTCATAATATAAATAAACTTAATTCATTTAATAAAATAAACTTACTTTTATTTCATATTTCTTAATTTCTTATAAACTTAATTTCATTACTTTAATTTCATACTTAATTCTTTTATCATATTTAATTCAATTTCCTTTCATAGTATAAATAAACTTACTTTCATCTATAAGCTTACTTAAGAAGCCATATTATAAGCTTATTTAAGCTTATAACCGGAAGAAATATTTCCAATATTTTTATACCAATATATGTATACATAGATATTTTTTATATATATGTTTATGTATATATAAATAATTTTTATACATTAATTAAAAAACTAAGAAAAAAACGATGGAATTTTTATTCACTATAATCAAAAGTTACCCATTAAAAATTATCTCTTGCAAGGTGAATTTATAAAACTTGGTAAAAAATTTTTAAATAGAAGCTAGTTTGCATATAACAATATAGCTTAACAAAAGTATAATTTTTTTAGACATACTAAAACAAGTTTATAAAAGTATATAAAAGCTCGTCTCATTTTACATTAGTACATTAATTAATGATTCATCATGATTTAAAAAAAAATTAATTATTAGGTAAAAATTGTTATAATAAAAATAATTTTTATGTATATGAAATACGAAAAAAAAAATGAATTAAAAAAATAATAATTTTTTATTGATCTTATAATAAGTTCCCACTACATTTTTTGTACTATTAATTTTATTCAGTAAAATAACTAATTCAAAATAATAAAATTTAATTAAAAAAAATAATAAATTCAAGATAGTAAAAGAAATGAAAAATATTGAAAATTGTTGTTAAATCCAAAAAAATAATTAAGACTCACCTGCATTTTCAACTAAGAATTCCACCAACAGCACACTGTACACGACTAGAACGAGTTTCGAACTCAACATCATCATCTCTCCGGTATGAACTGAATAGGACTCCACTGAATATATATATATCACTCCACTGGGAACTCCTGCATGTATGAAAAGCCCACTGATGTATCACTAACCAACTCCGTGTATGCGAGCAGGGTTTTGTAGCTCTTTACTCTTATAGTCTTTTCACTCAAGTGACCAACACTCACTCATGAATACTGCCAAAAGGATTAAAAAAGAAAAAGATTTTTGGAGAAAAAAAAAAAAAGTTTAGATTTGTTGGGGGGGAAGGGGGTGGTGACTCAGTCACTGGAGGTCAAACGATGTCCATTGATGCTCCGAGTCACGTGATTCCGAACACTTTCTCCCAAGGGGCGGGGCCAGCCTTGCGCCGGTAGGCCTTGTGAAGGTCTGGCAGTGAAAGGGAAAGTACACCTGTGGAGGGTTGCTGCGTTTGGCGACTTCATCTCTCGTTTTGGCTGGATTGGCGCGTTTTTCTTCCAACCGGGTTTAATAAACTCGGTTAGAATGTTGCTGGGTTAGTGAAAGACTCGGTCAATTGATTTCTAGGATTCTGTTACATATTTAAGAGCATCGCTTTAATGGTTTGTAATGATTGTCATCTCGGATTGAATTCATGAATTAAATTAAATATTTTAGTTTGTCATAGAGAGATAATATTTGTCAGAAGTGATTCATCATGTAAGTTAAACAAATGGCTTCAGATTAATAAATGTTAACCAATGTTCTTTTTTTTTTTTGGCAATTTATTTTCCCATATTACGAAGATTAAAAATTTTTAGCGTCTGTTAAAAGGCCAGTCATTAAATTCCCATCTTTATTTAATTTATATAGCAATTTAAAAATAAACTTAATTTCATACATTTAAGTAAACATGCTCATAAAAATTCTTCCAATGTTTTTGTACCAATATATATATATATATATATATATATAACAAGCTTATAAAATATGTTAGTAAAATTAATATATTTTATAAACTTGTTTTAGATAATATATTTAATTATTAGTAGTAGTATTAATATATATATATATATATATATTAATATTAATATATATATTTTATTAATAATTTAATAATAATAATATTTTAATAATAATTAAATATATTATATGAAACAAGTTTATACAAATTTATAAAATATATCAAGTAACTTATAACAAGAGTGTATCAAAATTACCAAAAAATTTTTAAGTAAAATATAATTGAAATAAAACCGACACATAAAACCGATTCTCTCAATAGGAAATACGAAAAAAAAAAAAATAATAATAATAATACTTTTTTATTAATCTTACCATAAAAACTCGCACAACTTTTTGTTTTATTAATTTTATCCAATAAATAGCTAATTAAAAATAATAAAATTTAATTTAAAAAATAAATTCTCAAACCATTAAAAGAATTAAAAAATATCGAAAATTGTTTCAGATTAATGAATTTAAATCAGTGTTCTTTTAGTATTCTATTTTCCTATATTATGAAGATTATTCATTTTAAATTGACCTTCATTGAATCTTTTAAATGTGACACTTAAAAATAAACATTTATTTTTTAAATTAAATTCCATTATTTAAAGCAATATTTTTTTTACAATTAAAATCCATTAACATAAATTAAAACAAAAAAACTTAGTCTAATTCTACAGAGAGAAAGAAAATTAAAAATTAGTTTTGAAATGTTTATCTGCCAAAAAAAAAAAAAAAAAAATTCTTTCATAATTCAGACTTATAAATAATTCTTATAAGTTATTTTCCGTTAGTTAATGAACTAATTAATTAATACATTCGATTTTTTTTTTTTTTTTTTTTGCTAACTTGTCTTCTTACAGAACAAATACATCCCACAAACAATGAAACACTTTCATTCAAAAAAGAAAGAAATATATCGAATTCGCATATTTTAAAACGTGCATCTATTTTTTTTCAATTCCTGCTATTAGTTCACACTCTCCCTATATATATCTTGTTCACATTTTCAATCGTTCATGAAATACTTTTTATTCATCCACTCGAGTTCGAATGCATTTTTTTTTTTTTTTTTTTGAACTTGCAGTGGATGACACTGGATGTGAATACAGTTTTTTCAAATATTAATTCAATCATTAAATTTAATTACTTAATTTTAGTTTTTTTTAGATTTAAGTTGCATATATCTACCCATAGATGGCGCCCGATAAACTTAAAAAAATGAATGAAATTTATTTATAAAGGACTTTCTGCAATAGAGTGAAAAGAAAGTAGGAATTGATTTTAAAAACATTTACTTTTTATATTACTTGTTTAATAATCAGTTAAGCTTAAATATGAAAAAGCATACCGATTTGATATTAATCTGTAACCAGCAATACAAGATCGAATTCCGTAAAAATTGCAAATAACCATACATTATTTTGTTTTTTATTTTGTTCACAGATAAAATACAGTTTCAGTTTCAGTTTACAGTTCCAGTCATCAGTTAGTTCAGTGATATTGTCTGATTGGCTGGAGGGTCGGATGTTTACCTGGTGATTCTCTCGTATAACACAAAGGATTTCCTCCTTTTTTTTTCCTTGAAAGGAATTTCATTTTCTTCCTAAAATGACTTTCTTGTTTCTTCTCCGTGTTTCTTTTTAATAATAAAAAATTATAGTTTAAAAAACTAGCATTTAGAGAGAATCAAACTAAAAAGTAAAAAATAATTGTTAACATAAGAATAAAATGACTGACGAGAAAATGAATGTCACTGTTCTAAAAGCGTGGATATCAATCGTTATCATTTTTCACTAGTTTCATTCCGAAATTCAGAGTCAGTTTAAAAATGTCACACAAAGCATCCCACGCTTTTAGAACAGAGACATTCATTTTCTCGTCAGTCATTCTATTCTTATGTTAACAATTATTTTTTACTTTTTAGTTTGATTCACTCTAAAAGCGTGTTTTTTAGTGTTTTTAAACTATAATATTTAAATGAGGTCCCGGTACGGAGGTCTGGAACTATAGTTCTTACAATAATTTAAGTGTGAGTAAAACAAAGGCTAAATGCGAATAGGTTGTGCCAGCCAGGATTCAAACAGGGAATCTTCTGATCCGTAGTCAGGCCCGTTATCCGTTGTCCCACGTAGGTTTGAATGTCTTAGGTACTTTCATTCTACATGGACTAAATTGCTCTTCATAAGTTAAAATAAAATTCCTGGCGATCCTAATCCTGATGAGATAATAAACTTATCAAAATATTTTAGTGTCGTCGGTCCTTGATAAGTCTACACCGTTTCAATTAAATCTGATCGCTTAAAGTAGGGCAAAACCGATCCCAAAGAGTCAGTTACAAACAAACATACAGGTGATACTAATAAAAGCGTGTTAAAAAAAGAGCAGCATGTTTCTTTTTAATAATTAAAATGAGAGCAGCATGTTTTTTATTAATTAAAAGAAGAGCGGTATATTGTTTTAATAATTTAAAAAATGTAGTATGTTATTTTTTAATATTTAAAAAAAGCAGCATTTTTTTTTTCTAAATTAAAAAAAGAGTAGAGTTTTTTTAATTAAAGAACAGCATGTTTTTTAATAATTAAAAAAGAACAGTATGTTTTTTAATGATTAAAAAGATCGTCAAGCTCCTTTTTAATAATTTAAAAAAATGTTTTTTAAATAATTAAAAAGAGAGCAGCATGTTTCTTTTCAATAATTAAAATCAGAATAGAATGTTTTTCAAATAATTAAAAAGAAAGCAGCATGTTTTTTCATATTTAAAAAAAAAGGAGCAAGTTCCTTAATAATTAATAAATAGCAAGTTTCTTTTAAATAATTATTTTAATAATTAAAAAAGAAGTATTTTATTAAATTAAAAAAAAGTGTAGAATTTTTAAATTAAAGAACAGCAGGTTTTTTTAATAATTAAAAATAGAGCAGCATATTGCATTTTAATAATTAAAAAAATAGACTGCTTTATATAATTAAAAATATTGCATCATGTTTTAAATAATTTAAAAAAGAGTAACATGTTTTAAAAACGTAATTTAAAAAAAAAGCAACTTGTTCCTTTTTAATAATTTAAAAAAAGAATAACATTTTTTTTAAATGATAAAAAAGAGAGCAGCATGTTTTTAATTAATTAAAAAAGAGCAGCATTTAATTTTAATAATTAAAAAATTACAATATGTTTCTTTTTCCTAATTAAAAGCAGCATTTTTTGCTAATTTTTTTAAAAAAAGGAGAGTTTTTTAATTAAAGAACAGCATGAATTTTTAATAAATAAAAAAAGAGCAGCATATTTCTTTTAATAATTAAAAAAAGAGCAGTAGGTTCTTTTTAAGTAATTAAAAAAAGACCGACGCATTTCTTTTTAATAATAGAAAATAAAAATCAGCATGTTTGTGAAGAGCATCGCATTGTAAACGATTAATTCCAATTGCATATGAGTTGCTTGATTTTCAATCTCCTATGAAATGGATTTCTCAATCCTCAAAAATCTTTAAAAACCGCACATTCGAATTCCTAAGCAAAATCAAATTTAAAAAAAATCACAAGATCTGTTAATTGGTTTAGATCGTATTTGTTACCAGCAATGTTAGGAAATTTAACAATGATATTCCCATTATTTAGACTTTATTATTAAAATTTTTGTATGTATATGTAATTTTTTTATTGTGAGGATTATAAAAACGTATTATTCAACGTATTCTATAAAGTTGATGGTCAAATAAAAATGTTCCACACAATTGAGTTGATGTATTACATTAAATGATGACAGAAAGCAAAATAAGCTTAAAATTATTCAAATCGGATAAATATGTTTCTTTTCAAAAATAAAAAAAGCAGCATTGTTTACAAAATTAAAAAAAAAGAGTAGAGTTTTTAATTAAAAAACAGCAGGTTTTTTATAATTAAAAAAAAAAAAAAAAAGCGTGTGTGTGTGCTCAAAACGTAAGACCAATTTTTTTTTCAAACACTCTTTAATTATCCTTCCAAATTAATTTTATAGCCTTCAAAGTAATCCCCTTCCGGACACAATGCACTTATGCCAACTTTTTTTCCAATCCTCAACGCATGTTAAAAAGTCATCGGCAGGGTTGGTCTTCAAAGCGCGCGGCAATTCACGTTGAATCTCTTCAATCGACTCAAAACGTTGTACTCGGAGTAGTCTTTTGAGTGTGGGGAATAACCAGAAGCCACACGGTGCTAAATCAGGGGGTTGTGGAATGATATGGATTTTGGCGAAAAAGTCCCGAAGAATCAATGCAGTGTGAGCTGGTGCATTCAGTGTTTTCGGTATCAATCGAGAATGACGCGTTTGAGGCAGAAAACATCTTTTAAAATAGAATTTTGAAATTCCAACATCATCAACAAGGCCTCTACTTGTAAATCGGTGGTACCAAATCTTTAATATTTTAAACTTGAGCATCGTCGGTTGAGGTAGATGGTCGACCAGAGGGATCTTCGTCTTCAACGAGTTCTCTGCCTTCTTTGAGCTGTTTATACCATTTATAAACATTTCTTTCCGATACAGAAATGCTCACCGAAAGCCTTCTGCAACATTCTATAACATTCCCGCAAACAAAATTGAATGCAAGTTCTCTGCTCAATGAAGTCAGACATTTCAAAAATCGCCGGAATCAGTTTGAGCGTCTCACAAAGCCAATCGTAACTCAAACGCTAATGAATATTTTGATGTCACATTTCACACAGATGTCAGGGACAGTGCCAGCAACCTAAAACAGAAAAAAATAATTGAAATTCCATAAGCCCCGGGAATTTTAAGTTGAAAATTGTACACAGTAGTATTTCAATTACTTTTTACTTACTTTTGGTAGTAATTTCTTTTTGGAATAATTCCAGTAATTACCAGTAATTACTTTTTAGAATAATTTCAGTAATTACTTTTTGGACACAGTAGTATTTCACCAAATGATGACAGAAAGCAAAATAAGGTGATAAAAATCAGCTTAAAATTTGCTAAATCGGATAAATATATCACTCGATCCGTTTATCAGTAAATAGATTGTGCAATCCTATATCATCAGCTAAAAATAACAGCTGAAGCAGCCAATCCTTTTATCACAATACCAACTGGGAAATCCATATCATTCGTCAACAATATCCAATCCACGTGCCAAATATTTACAACCTTCTCGTTTTCTCAGCTCTTGTGCGACATCAAACAATTAATAATATATATTTAAAACGACATCAAATTTCAAACTTGTCTCGTCGGTATGTTTTAGAGCAGTTCTAATTTAAACTTATAATGCAAGGAAAATGAAATATTGTCTTTTTATTTCATATAAGGTAGATATAGGTCCCGGCGCTCGGTGCTGAAGATTTCGGGTTCGAATCCCGGCGATGCCATGGATGT
Organism: Caerostris darwini; assembly: GCA_021605075.1. NCBI lineage: Eukaryota > Metazoa > Arthropoda > Arachnida > Araneae > Araneidae > Caerostris > Caerostris darwini. The sequence continues at coordinate 348,859 of BPLQ01013482.1, forward strand.
TTTTAGTGATTCGAAATCTATTTTAAATCATAGGTCTCGATCTAATATGAATGTACAGCTCTGGTGTAGGGCAGACTACCCTACCCCGTAAAAAGGTAGTCACAAGATCTGCCTGTAGGCAGACGGCGTTGGCCCACCATGGGTCTGTTGCGCCAATGAAGAAAATGAAGAAGAAGAAGAAGGCATAGGCCTGTAGTTATTCTTTAAATATATGTTTTTGCACAGTGGAGAAATTGAAAATATTTTGCTATGATATGATCATTCTTTTTATTGAAATAACACTACTTTCTTTCATAAAGGGGTTTTAAGATATTTTAGAACTATGCAATCATTCGAAATTGAAAATTTTTAAACAGATCACATGTGTTATTTCCACAATAATTCACAAAATTAGAAAATATTTTTATTATGAGTAAGCTTATCACTCCTTGGAAAAATAAGACTATATAGTTTTTATTAAGTCACCAGGCTATTGTCTGTCTTTATCTGTTAATAGACAAATAGACATTCGGTAATAGACAGAACATCTTATTTGTTAAATTTGAGATAGAGTGAAATGGATAGATTCAATGTTAAATATTTTTAACAGTATCAGTATGATTCATACAAATAATGCAAATCAACTCATTATGCACGATACGAATCATATATTTTAAGAAGATTCGCACCTGTAACTTACTAAAACCAGTGGTGGAAAGTCAATCAAAACAATTCCAGCTCCTGAATTATATTTTTTATACTAACTCCCGCCTCCTGATTTTTCACTATACTTTACTATTGTATTTAAAAACATTCTGTGAGATAAATTCAATGACTTTATTGAACTCAAAGTACAAAAGTTTAAAGTACTTTTTTATACCTTTAGAGTTGCCCTTTTTTTTCTTTACCCACTCAAACACACACACAAAATTTCACCAAAATCGGTCCAGCCGTTTAGGAGGAGTTCAATGACAAACACACCTACAGAAGAATTATATATAAAGAGATATATAGATCGAAGCGCCATCTACCGGCTCCATTTGTGATTCTAAACCACCCAGGGACCCACTCAAACACACATACAAAATTTCATCAAAATCGGCCCAGCCGTTTAGGAGTTCAGTGACAAACACACGTACAGAAGAATTATACCGATTGCAGCGCCACCTACTGGGTCCAATCTTGAATTTAAACCAGGGGAGGCTAACTGAAATAATTTTGCGGGCCACTTTTGAAGTGCATCCTGACTCCGCGGGCCGCATCTAAAATTATATATTTCCACATATTTAGACCCACTATAGACCTATTTTGGAGTGAAAAACTGAAACATAATGAGTTATTATTATTGTATTTACTATTATTCTTATATGTAAACACAGATAATATAATAATAATGATATTAAACGTACAACTACGCATATCAAGAGATGGTCGCTGAGGTCACTTAAAGTGAAACGTAGAATCTATTATATTAGACGTTCCAAAGATGTACGCGCTTCATGACTTCGCAGAATATAATTTAATTATTCTGCGAAATCATAACTGTAAACTCATCAATAAAACAGGCACTATCTGTCGTATATGCGCAAGAATATTATTTTAAATAAAAGTTATTATTTAATTTTTTCGCATCATTTCGACAGTTCATTTTTGAATAGATGGATGTACACATAATCTATTTTTTGAATACATTGTTTTTCACTCCTTTGGCCATTATAAAATAAATATATTTTGTGATACATCTCATGGGCCGGAAAAATATTCAAGGCTATCCGACGTTGGCCACCCCTGATCTAAACCATCGAGGGACCCACTCAAACACACACACAAAATTTCATCAAAATCGGTCCAGCCGTTTAGGAGTTTAGCAACAAACACATGTACAGAAGAATTATACATATAAAGATAATAAAATCGATATATACCACGGAGAGACTATCTAATCCCATTCTGTACTAATAGCTACTACAAAGAAACAAATGAGAAGCTATGGGTTCTTTTCTTTCTTTTTTTTTTTTTTTTTTTCTTTGTGTGAGCTCTCATTCCGTGAGCTATCTAGTTGAAAATGACTCCGGAGTGCAGTTAAAATTCGACGTGGGTCATTTGCAGAACTCTCCTCCGGTCCGGGGAGCATAATGAACTCTCACTTTTTACGGCATCGGTATTTACATACATGAATTTTTACGACGGCGCATAGTGTCCAAGGTCGAAGGAGATTGCCCAGTAAATTTTAAGATGGCATTTAATGACTTTTTTTCGTTTTCTAATTGGGAGACGGCAGAAAAACGGATGTCTCAATTAGGGACACCGAGGTCTGTACAATTGAATTTAGCAATTCCAGCTTCATAATTTTCAATGCGCATATTTCAATGCGTATTGTTGAATAAACTAATTTATTACGAATTGTTTCGTAGAATTTTAAATCCGCAGATGATTAGAATAATCTTTTTTTGTAATTGTAAAGATTCCGTACTCATTATTATAAGAAATACAGGATATTCAAAAAAGGCTTGGACCTGGATGGATGGATACATTAATCTTTTTGTAATTGTAAAGATTTTATTCCCGTTAGAAGTACACGATGTTCAGAAAGACCACAGTGAATTGCAATAGCCTTGTTTATAAATGTAAAAATTTTCACCCCAATATTATAAAAGTACTAGATGTTCCGAAAGGACTTAGACCAGGATGGATGAAAACTATAATCTTGTTTGTAATTGTAAAGATTTTGTTCCCGTTAGAAGTACCAGATGTTCCAAATAACATTTATTTAGGATAAAGGATTGCAACAAACTTGTTTGTAAATGTAAAGATTCTCTTCTCAATATTATAAAAAAAAGTACAGGATGTTTCGAAAGGACTTAGACCAAGATGGATGATTACAACAAACTTGTTTGTAATTGTAAAGATTTTCTAGCACAGGATGTTCAAAAATGGTTTGAGCAAAGATGAATGGATACAACAATCTTGTTTGTAATTGCAAAGATTTTCTAGAACAGGATGTTCAAAAATGGTTTGAGCAAAGATGAATGGATACAAACAATCTTGTTTGTAATTGCAGAGATTTTCTAGAACAGGATGTTCAAAAATGGTTTGAGCAAAGATGAATGGATACAACAATCTTGTTTGTAATTGCAGAGATTTTCTAGAACAGGATGTTCAAAAATGGTTTGAGCAAAGATGAATGGATACAACAATCTTGTTTGTAATTGTAAAGATTTTCTAGAACAGGATGTTCAAAAAATGGTTTGAGCAAAGATGAATGGATACAACAATCTTGTTTGTAATTGCAAAGATTTTCTAGAACAGGATGTTCAAAAATGGTTTTGAGCAAAGATGAATGGATACAACAATCTTGTTTGTAATTGCAAAGATTTTCTAGAACAGGATGTTCAGGATGTTCAAAAATGGTTTGAGCAAAGATGAATGGATACAACAATCTTGTTTGTAATTGCAAAGATTTTCTAGAACAGGATGTTCAAAAATGGTTTGAGCAAAGATGAATGGATACAACAATCTTGTTTGTAATTGCAAAAGATTTTCTAGAACAGGATGTTCAAAAATGGTTTGAGCAAAGATGAATGGATACAACAATCTTGTTTGTAATTGCAAAGATTTTCTAGAACAGGATGTTCAAAAATGGTTTGAGCAAAGATGAATGGATACAACAAACTTGTTTGTAATTGTAAAGATTTTCTAGCACAGGATGTTCAAAAATGGTTTGAGCAAAGATGAATGGATACAACAATCTTGTTTGTAATTGCAAGATTTTCAGCACAGGATGTTCAAAAATGGTTTGAGCAAAGATGAATGGATACAACAATCTTGTTTGTAATTGCAAAGATTTTCTAGAACAGGATGTTCAAATGGTTTGAGCAAAGATGAATGGATACAACAATCTTGTTTGTAATTGTAAAGATTTTCTAGCACAGGATGTTCAAAAATGGTTTGAGCAAGATGAATGGATACAACAATCTTGTTTGTAATTGCAAGATTTTCTAGAACAGGATGTTCAAAAATGGTTTGAGCAAAGATGAATGGATACAACAAACTTGTTTGTAATTGTAAAAGATTTTCTAGAACAGGATGTTCAAAAATGGTTTTGAGCAAAGATGAATGGATACAACAATCTTGTTTGTAATTGCAAAGATTTTCTAGAACAGGATGTTCAAAAATGGTTTGAGCAAAGATGAATGGATACAACAATCTTGTTTTGTAATTGCAAAGATTTTCTAGAACAGGATGTTCAAAAATGGTTTGAGCAAAGATGAATGGATACAACAATCTTGTTTGTAATTGAGATTTTCTAGAACAGGATGTTCAAAAATGGTTTGAGCAAAGATGAATGGATACAACA
>BPLQ01013483.1:0-110631 GCA_021605075.1 Caerostris darwini
CACACAGAAGGGGAAAAAAAGTTTAAAAAAAAGATAAGCTTTCTTTAATTTTAAAACTTTTTAGATCATATGCTTGATTTAATTTAAAAAGATTATTTACACTATATCAATAAATAATACGAAAAAAAAAAAAAATACCTTGTTTCAAAGCATGACTTTCTTTTGAATAAGAAATATCTGCAGAGTTATGTGAAGTCCAAACTGTACTTGGCGAAGACCAAACAGGATTCTCCACAGCAGCAGCTGGTATATATTGATTGCCAAAAGGTGAATACATGGAAATGTTTGTGGTGCTTTGATGAGGCGGAAGAGAAAAACTGACTTGGGACATTTCAGACATTTCATGCACTTTTGATATTCCAACTTTGGTAAATAATTGTGAAAAATGTTTTTTGATAGTTGCATTTAAGTCAGTATTAACTACGATTTTTGACGGAGTTCTTTCAAGTGATTTCCACTGTATACTATGTCTTACTGAATCACCAGTAAAATGCTTTGAAAGCTTTGAAAAAGATTTCCAAGTACCAAGCGAAAATTGTGCTTGTAATTCAATAAAAGAGCATAAGCATGTTCCAATAACCTAAAATATATATTTACATTCTTTTAAAGTTCAAACTTATATTCAAAAACTAAGTCAATTTTAAACACAAAATACCTTTTTAAAAGGAAAACTTCTTGTGGATTTTAAAGATATATCAAAAATCGTTCAGAAGTTTTATTAAAAAAAATTAATTAAATATGATATAGTCTTATACTGAAACAGTGTTTTTAAAAGCTTTACTAATAGCATAACATAAATACCAAACTAATACCAACTTAAATGATGATTTGAAAAAGAAAATGTTTCTTTATTTACAGATTCATTAAATAAAGTATCTGAACAAGGAATATGAATAGACCATTTAAAAAAAATTTTAAAATTATAAACAATACAGCATTTTAAGTTAATTTATTTACAAATATAAATGTAAAATTACAAATGAGAATATATAAAAAAAAAGAAAAAAAAAAAAATTTCTATAATACCTGAAAACTTTCAGCAATTTTTTCTTCAATATCTGCTTCATTCTTGCCCATTTCTAAGGAATTTAAAATTTCTTGCAGCATCATAAGTGTTTCTGTTTTTACAGCAGCACTGGCTCCTGCTGTTGCTTTACTCACTTCTTCCCATACTGATAGAAACTGTAATGATACATTCTGAAAAGCAGGTACTTCTCTAACAGCATTAAAAAGGTTCCTGGCTAAAGATGATCCAGCATCACAAACAGAATTCAAAGCCTAATAAAAGTAATGAAAAGAAGAAAAAAATTAATATGAATTTATTAAATTTTTATGAAAGGAATATATATATATATATATATATATATATATATATATATATATATATATTTCACTTCATTCTGGTAAAATATTAAAATGCTTTAATTACATGAAATTCAACATTTTAAATCCAAAACAATGGTAAATTAAAAATAGCTACTCGTTTTTTACAAAATGAAAATTGCATGAATTTTACACACCTACTGAAATCCTTATTAATTAGAGTTTAAAACCTTTATTAATAAAGTGCAAATTTTCTAAAACTTAAAAATTACTTTTGAGTATGTATTAAAGATCTATGATATGATAGATGTTTCAGGCAAATTCTATCTTAAAATTACTGAGATTACAAATTACTCATCAATATATTTGCCGGCAATTTGTCAAAGAAAAGCTTCAAGGGCAGATCAGTAATTCTTGTTTCCTTCTACTAAACTTTTCTACTTTAGAGTAAGAAGAAGACTAAGAATGACAGGGAATTTGATAATTTTGAACAACAGTGGCAATCTATGCAAAAAAAGAAAAGCCCAAGATTGAATCCCATTTTAATTATCATATATTAAATTTATCTGAATCACCAATAGTAAATTATATATAAGTCACTATGACAGGCTATAAATTTATCTTAACATTGTTAAAGAAAAATAACAACTGTAATATTTTAATAGCTTTTCCAAGAGCATTGACATTTTTTAAAATAATTTTTTTCTTCAATTAATTTAACTTCAGTCTCATTTGCTTACCTTGATCTTAAGGGATTTCTAAAAAAATTACCTACAATCGAACAGAAAGGAGGAAAAATCTCACAGAATGCAAAATCATATGTAGTTTCAAAAAACAAATACTAAAAAATGAGAGGGGGTATTAGCCATATAAGGATTATAAAAGAGCTATGAAGTCTCTGCAGCATATGCATGTACATGTGAGTATTTATTAAAGAATTCCAATTTCAGAAGTAGTCAAATTTTGAGAAAAATAAAATTATTTTGCAGACTACTAAGAACACATCCATCAACAATGACATCATTAACAATTAACTGATTTACACTCTTGCTGCTTATTGTTACATTGACAGTGTACAGGAACTTAAATACTGATTTAAGCAATAAAGAAAGAGGTACATGGAATTTAATCTAATTGAAGGACCCTTTACTAAAATCATACAAATATAGAAAGTCATTGATAAATAGTATGCAGAACATACCCACTGTTATCATTAATTTAAGTATTAAGTGTCACAGATATGTGCAAAATAACTTAAATAAAGATTAAGTATTAGTCAATAAATATAGCCATTAAATATAATTCTTTTGTTCTATACAATATACTGTTTTCCTATACCTAACATTTGTTACAAATATGTATATAAAAATAAATGCACTTCAGGCAATGTTAGAAAAAAAATAAATTGATGTTTCAAATAAATTGATTCATTTTCATACACTATATAATCAAACCAAAAAAAAAAAAAAAAAAAAAAAAAAAAAGGAGAGAAAGCAATTTATAAAGGCCAAATGAAGTTGAATGGCAAGAGCCATTGAAAAAAAATTAACCATAAAATTGTCTTTAAAATTACTGGGTAGAAATAAATACGGCTGGTTTATCATCACTGTAACAAAAGAAAAAAAAAAAAAACAACTACTCCCAATTTTCAAAATATTTTTAGTCATTTCATAATCCTGCATTTATTTAACTGATTTTAAAACAACATACAAAAGTTTATCTTTTGCAATTTTTGTTGAAATATATCTATTGACTAAAAATATATTTTAGATTAAACTTTAATTTTATCATAACTTAAAATTTCATTATGCATAAAGTTTTGTGATAAACCAGTACCTCATTACATTTTGTTAACTATCACTATGATTAATGTTTGAGAAAATAGCCATTAGATAATCACATTATATATATGTTTAGGTTAATGCATTAAAAACATTCTACTGGATATATTAAAAACAATTAAGAAATAATAAAATTCTAATATTTACTTGTATATAAGCACAGCAGAGGTCCAGACAATTGCAAATATTATCCATAAAGCTATTCTTATCAAAATGCCTGGAAGACTTTCCAGTGGACAGAGAGAAAGGCATCTCACGGTCTTGATTCATAGATAGCTTTGTGCTAAAATTAAAATGTCTTCGTAAATTGGCCATATTCTTGTAAGAATAAAATGTCGGTCCTCTTTCCAAATACACAAGTAAAATATCAGTATAAACCACCAAAGTTACAGAAGTTCAAATCACCTACATTGGAATGAAATAATTAGTTTATGTAATTAAAAACATAAGTTTAATTGTAAACATGTTAAAAACAAACAAAAGAAATTATAAATAAAAATATGGAAATTAACACAAGCTTTAAAAAATTAATTAATAAATAGATTACTAATTTAATATTATATGGTTGGGAATATTTTTATATACATGTACATAAAAATCAAATTAATAATCTTTTATACAATGCAATTAAACATTACATACAAAAGCATAGTTAACAGACACAAACAAAAGAAATACACTAATTTAAAAATATATTATAAACTATGATGCAATATTATGATATATTTAAATATAATAAATAATATAATCAAATATTTACATTTAATTTAATCTAAACAATAATAGCAAATTAACATTTGTTGATGATTGAACCTAAAATAAAAAAATGCAAACCTTTTAAGCAAGTTGACCATTCATTTATATTTTCTTTCAATAAGATTACTTAAGGATTTCCGCCTGATGACTGATTTTAGTTTCTAACTAAGCAAACTGATTATTAAGTAGGATTACAGATTAATTAATTTTTACATATTTTGATTATTTAATATGTTACTTATATTTAAATAAAATTCAAATTTAACTTCTCTTAATCCATTCATTTTAAAAATACATAATTCAATAATAAGATGTCTTTTCTCGCATATGAATGTTTTTCAAGAATTTATATAATTTTTGATCATAATTAAAAATAATAAACTCAAGAGCCAAAACATTATGACCACCCCTACATTTTGCAATGAACTCGCCTGGATGACGTGAAACGCACGTGATCAGGTGGAAGTGGTATTTAACTGCTGCTGGAGAGTTCTGAAGAATCATTCTTTCACTTACTTCTGTGTGTGATGGGAAAGGCTGCGGATCTAAGCGACTTTGATAGAGGGCAGATTGTAATGGCTCGAAGGTTCGGAACAGGTATTTCCGAAACTGCACGACTCGTGGGTTGTTCGCGATTTACAGTTGTTAGTACTTATGCAAAGTGGATGAATGACGGCGAAACCAGCAGTAGACGACATGGTGTTGGACGTCCACACGCTATCAAAGAAAAAGGTCGTCGGAGACTGTCTCGCATGGTGAAGCAAAACCGGAGCCAGACAGTGGCTCAGTTGACAGCCCAATACAATGCAGGGACAAGTAGAATAGTATCGGAGCACACTGTTCAGCGGACACTGTTGGATATGGGGCTACGCAGCAAACGTCCCACTCGTGTGCCTTTGCTGACCAAGCGTAATAGTCAACAATGCGCTGGGCCCGGGAACATCGTGACTGGTCCATAGATCAGTGGGAGAGGGCTGCCTAGTCAGATGAATCACGGTTTGTCATTCATCACGCCGATGGCCGTGTCAGGATACGCCGTCTTTCAGGCTAACAGTTGCTCCCTCAATGTACAGTAGGTCATACACAGGCCGATGGTGGCGGTATTATGCTTTGGGGGACGTTCTCTTGGGCGTCTCTGGGACCCGTGGTTGTGGTAGAGCAGACCATGAATGCTACAGGGTATCTGAACATCATTGCGGACCAGTTGCACCCTTACATGGCCTTTGTTTTTCCAGCTGGAAATGGAATGTTCCAACAGGACATCGCCCCTTGTCACAAGGCTAAAATTATGTTGGAGTGGTTCCAGGAACATGATGCTGAATTCCAGTTAATGTCCTGGCCGCCTAACTGACCGGATCTCAATCCGATAGAACACATTTCGGATGTCTTGGGACGGCAGCTCAGAGTTCAAAGACCACCAATTCGCAATATCTCGGATTTGCGTGACCGTTGCTTAAAGATCTGGTGCAATCTGTCTCCGGCCATCTACCAATGACTTGTGGCATCCATGCCAAGTCTGGTTGAAACTGTGTTGCGCGCAAAAGGTGGGCCAACTCGTTATTGACAGGTGGTCATAATGTTTTTGCTCTTGAGCGTATATATCATAGAATACAATACAAACATTTTTCTAATGATGATTTTTTTTTTACTTAACACTTTAAATGCAAAGCAAGATAATAGTTTATCATAGCTACATATAATATTTGATGCTAAATTAAAATGTACAGATACATAATATTAAAAAAATTACATAATAAAATGAGCAATTTTAACCAATAAAATTTGTATGGGATTTTCAGTGGTACTTACGGTACCTTGGTACCTTGGCGGTTTTTAAATGTCGCCAATCTAACAGTTACAGATTTGGCGGTTTTTAAATGTCGCCAATCTAACAGTTACAGATTTGGCGGTTTTAAATGTCGCCAATCTAACAGTTACAGATTTGGCGGTTTTTAAATGTCGCCAATCTAACAGTTACAGATTTGGCGGTTTTTAAATGTCGCCAATCTAACAGTTACAGATTTGGCGGTTTTTAAATGTCGCCAATCTAACAGTTACAGATTTGGCGGTTTTTAAGTGGCGCCAATATAACAGCTGCAGATTTGCTGAGTTTTGACGCCATTTTGTAGTGCTACGAAAATGCGTATTTGGGATTTTTCAGAAACAGAACAAGATGCAATTTTATTTTTTCAGGAGCGAAATATTTTACCAAAACAACGAAAATATCCCAATTCCCATGACATGAAACTTTATTTTGGTAAACGTAAGTTTTGGAAATGCAATTTCAGTTCAGTGTGCTTATCATGTGGGACTTAGAAAAGACAACTGGTTTGAGGGAAGCAGAATTCCATTTTGTACAGCTTTGAGATTCATATACTACTGGTGCGAGGAGTTGACGTCGATTAAATTTTGTGAAAAGCAACTTGATTTATCGGATAAAACAGTTATAGATTGGAACAATTACATGCGTGAATTATGTGTCTTGGATATGGAGAATAAACCAAAAAGAAGGTAGGTGGACCAGATTGCATTGTGGAAATTGATGAAAGTGTTTTGAATTTTGAAAGCGTTTTGATTTTAAATGAAGTGTTTTATATATTTTATTATTTGGAACAAAAATTTCAAGTGTAGATTGGCGCCACTTAAAAACCGCCAAATCTGTAGCTGCGGTTGGCGCGTGTGCTCTTTATTGGCGCAACTGTCGCCGAGGTACCGTTAATACGTAAGTACCTTTTAGGTTTTTTAATATTTAAGATGATTCTGAAATTTTTAGAAAATTTTAATTCTTTAATTATGATTTAAAAAAAATTCCTCTTAGCATCTTTCAATAGAAGTTACTTTTAAATCCAGGAAAATTATTGATATACAATTATTTCCTAATAATATAACTTTTTAAATGAAAATATTATTCAAATATCTTTTTAACAGCTCAAATTAAATGATATATTTAAATAGTAAGAATAGGTACTGTTATGGCCCCATTATAATATTATATTTTAATAATTCATAAATAATATAGTCAACATTTTTGAATTTTTACAAATAACACACAATTAATTTAGCATTAATGAATTAGAGTAATTAAAAAAAAAAGGTAAACTGCTTCGACAGTATAGTTGCCCTGCCTGTTTATAAAATTTGGTGACACATTGTACACTCAATTGTGTCTAAAGTCGTCTTAAAAATAACCAAGGACACTAAAGAAGATAAATACTGAAGAATTATTACAAATATATTTTTAAAATCAAATTTATAGTTAACAAATTTATATCTGTGAAGATTCTATATATTAAAAAAGACAGCTATACCTACCTCTCACATTAAAAAATAAGAGATAATCATACAAAGTGCTCTCTATGTTCCGGGCGACTCCATTAAAATTACTAGAATAAATTTTTAAAAAATATACTAGGATTAAAAGCAAAGCAAAAAAAAAAAAAAAAAAAAAAAAAAAAAAAAATGAAAGTTTTTGGTGAAACTAAAATTACTAGGAAAAAAAAAAGCAATATCAATATAAAAAAAGGAAATGGTTAATTGTAAAAAAAAAGTTGCTAAGATATTAATGCTAAGATTTTATAACTTTATTTGCTACCAGAATAATTTTACAGTAAAGTAAGATAAGTATAGTGAAGAGTTAATATCAGCTGATAGTTTATTTATGCTTTATATTTCTATATTAGTAAATTTTCTTTTAAATAAAACTTTTGGTATTTTGCAGTTGACATTCTAAAGGAAAATTTCGGATTATTTATTTCTAGGAATAACCATTCAGTCAAAATACAGTACAACAGTTCCAGAATTTACAAATTATTGCTATATTCCATTTTTTTGAGAAATTCAACTGCACAAAAAAATAATAAAATAATAATAATGCATTTCTAAAAATATATAATAGTCAAATGAATAAATAATAGTAAATAACACAGCAAATTTAATTTATAAAATTAAATTTTATGGGTTATTTTGAATAATACTTCTAAACGTTGAAGTTGAGATTAAATTACTAAAAATATTTTTAAATCAATTTTTCCAACTGATTTTAAAAGTAAAAAATTTCTTTATAACATCGACTTTAATTTCAATTGCTTGTATTATTTTTAACATTTCTGAAAGGAAATTTAAAATTCAGAAGTGAAAATTTTTAAGCATTTGGAATGCATCTTTCATGTATAGACATGAAAAAGAACTAAATTCCAAATTTTTCTGAAAAAGGGGAACTTATGTTTGAAAAGGGAAACAACAATGAAATAATGTTCTTTGTTATTAAGCACAATACTTCAGAGTAGAGAATATTTTCAGATTTGCCTAAGAAAAGTTTGAAAGGAATTATACTTCATAATGAAAGTGCATATGCATCGATACCAGCGGAATAGATGTATATTTTATATATTTAAATATTAATTTATATAAGCAGATTTTGTTCAGTGATTTTAAAGTTATCAGACTGTTACTAGATTAAAACAATTAAGATATATGAAATTCACAAACTTTATATTCGAGTACAATTGATACAGTAATCTCTTGTTGCACCAGGCCTTGTTATATGGCATGCTTCTTTATATTAAAAATATTATACAATGATAAATTTAATAGTTATATAACATCTTTTCTTTATTTCTCAATGCTTGCAATAAAATGAGAGGCTACTGTATATCCAAAATAACTTATTGATATGTACTCAAAAAAAGATTTTACTACTGTTACTTAACATTAAATTAGGCATGATAAAACAATTTATTAAAGCCTTGGATAAAGTTAAAGATAGCTTCAAATATATTTATAACAGGTTTTTTTCTATACCTGATACCAAACTTAAGAAAGGAATATTTAATGGGTTTCAGATTTATAGGATAGGTCTAATAATGGAAAATGAAATTACATGAAAATATATTGCAGTTCCCTGCTTATAATCTGTAGCACCACATAAATCAAAGACATGTTCAGCTAAATAAACGATACTGAATAATATGCAGATTATTTGTGCCTGTTCTCTGCCATATCATATAAAATCAAGTTTTATTTTTATATCCATGATATAAAACTAACAAAACATTTTCTAGTTTAAAAGGGCACAATTACATAAAAATAGTTATATTATAAATTTAAGAAATTAGAATAAAAAATTACAGTGAAAAAACAGCTTTTTCTGACAATTTCTAATTTAAATATTTGCTAGACAGACAAATATCTTGACCGGTGGCACAATTCATTATTAAGTTGGTTTCTACAGTTCATTATTCTGGTTCCGCTAAACCATTCTCTTGAATGGTGTAGGAAGTTGAAGGTTTAATGAGGATGGACTGTACCTTTCTCCTTGATATTAAAGCAATATATTTTTATTGATATTAAATTACTTCAAGAACTATCTGAATTGAATATAATCAACCTTCTTTAAACAGACATTCCCTTACTTCATCATAAAAGAAAATGGTTTAAGACTGTTTTATTTTTAAAAAAAATACTAGTTAAACCATTATCTTCTATGGAAAAAATAATGAGTTGGTACTTTAACTGCATCTTATACATGTGAAGTGGAATTTGTGTCAGCTCTTAATCCATTTTCACTTTTAAAAGAATTGGATATTACTTGATCACAAATAACAAGTTTAAAACTGGATATATTGCGAGTACCTTTTTCAGTACAATTATTATTGGTTTCGGGATCAGCATTGAAATAAGATAGCCCATGTACCAATTTCACAATTTTATCTTGTATTAATCATCTTTTAAGAGTCATTGTGGAATAATGAATTTAAATTTAATGGCATAACGCAATTAAAAATTGTGAATGGCAAGAGATAAACAGAATTTCAATAAAAAGGAATGATAGAGTTTAAAAAAAAAATTAATTAAAAACATGTAAATGAAATATGTTGTGCTTTCTTCTTCTTAAATTTTTCACAATTCATTATTACTTGACGAGCAAGTATATGGTTCTAAAATAATTTATCTTCATTACACTACATTCATAGAACAAATGTGATAAAAGACCTTACTATCAACTTTTAAAGAAGCTCAAAATGAAACCAAGCCATAATTCTGAGTATATAATTTCATTGCAGCTGAATGTAACAGATTTCTTTAAAATATATTAAAATCACAATGATTTAGGAAATGTCAAAAAGAGATACAGATATAAGGAAAAAAAATGAAGTACTATTCAAGTAAAAAAAAAAATCCCTGTTTTATTTTAGCATTAAAGAAATAATTCTGCATCCCTGCATACTGATTTTAATTTAACAAAATGTATCAACACACAAATCAATAAAGCATTTATAAGAAAAATTGATTGAAGAAAAAAATTAAGCATTCAAACACTAATATATCAATGCTTACAAATTTATGCGCTATTCTTTGAAGAGCTTCATTACAATAATAAATCACAAGTAAAATGTCAAAATTATTACAAACGCTTAAAGTGGTGATATCTGGAAATGTTACATAAGGAATCACTGTTTTCGATAAATTACCAAAATAAAATTATTAAAATAAGATCTATCTAAATATTCTTTAAAAAAAAAAAAAAAAAAAAAATGGGAATTATAACGAGTGGGACAGCCACTCCCAATTATTTAATGAATATGATTTCAAGGATAACACATAATTATACTAATAAAGAAAGAAAAAAAAAATAGCTGAAAATAATAAATAACAAAATTTAAATAAAATTAATGTTTAAATAATTTGGATGAAAAACAATGATTTATACCTAAAAGTAAGAATTGTGTTTATAAATTTAAAACAGAAAACACAACATGCTGTAACTCAGTGTTTTGATTATCACCGATTACAATGTTTATGAGCTTACAATCGATATTGATTCCGAAGTCTCTTTTGATAGCCACCTAGTTGGAATGACAAATAATACAGAAATTGCTTCAAATTTACGATATGTGCAATGAAGTTTATGGGAATGAATTTTGAAGATATCTTTCTTTTATTCCTGATTGATGTTTCTAATTTAAAAAAAAATCTATAAAGTTGTTATTTACAGAACTAAAAGCAATATTATCTGTACTATATGATCGTTACCAAATAATGTGTTAATATGCACCAGACTATTTGAATGAATATATATTTGTGATCAAATTTTCCGTCATTAAAAAAAAATCAGAAATAGAAAACATTTAACACAGAAATTTCTGAAAAGCAAGTAGGTGAGAAAAAATATGGGTGGTTTGCTTGATTAGTTGATTCCCACCTAAGCGACGTTGGGATGTGCAATATATATTCGAACTTTTTTTAACCACATACAATATTCTAGTGTACCACACAAGTAGGGAGCGCAGGGGATTTTAAATTACTGCTATTCTGTATTTTAAGCTTTTAAACCTGTTTAAATGCTATAAATTACATTTTCATTAATTACAAACTTCGTGTTACACATGTATAACTGTAAAACATATTTTAAAATAAAATTTTAATAATTATGGTAACGAAAAAAAAAAGCATAACGAATGAAACAATATCTGATCTTTCGAGGATATGCGTTTTCATTGCTATTTCTTGATTAATAAGAGAATCCACCTTTCTTCCTAATAACAATCTTTCTCTTTAATATTTGATGAGTGAGGCAATACTATTGCTAATGTAATGAATTTCACTAACTAATAACACAGTTTTTTCCCTTTAAATAACAGTCAGTGGTGTTTATTGACTTGCTTAGTTTACAATGACCTAAGAAGTGTGAAGATTGGAGGCTTGTGGCGGTATTTTGATTAGCATTCGTCAATACAAGTTGTTTGTTGCTGGATATATTGCTTGACCAAAATATGATTTTAAAGAACATTTAAAAAAAGATATTCAGATTCAAATTATCTCTAAAACTATAAGGATATTTTGAATCTGACATTTCATTTCATGACATTTCACATTAACTAGATATATACTGCTTTAATGGAAATCATTTGTATTTCAGTTCAATTAATTAAAATATAAACAGGAAGGTGGCGCTAAATTTAAAATTATATAAAGCATACTCATTTTTCAATTAAAAAAAATGTCAAAATAAAATAAAAAAATTAATCCTTGGCTACGATAATAGGATGGTTGATTTTTGAGACAATGAATCGATCACCTTTTGCAATTAAGTAACAAATAAAACACAATTATTAGAACGGAATTATTTAGATTCATAATCAATTTACAAATAAATTAAAAGCTAATACACTTTATATTATGTGACAGATAACTAAGACTTGGCATAGTTAAAAGAAATTTTTATTAATAATTAAATTAAAAATCCACCCAAACAGTATAATTTACAGCTTTTTAAAATTTATTAAAATATTAAATATACAAAAATAAAATAACAAAGTTTATATCAAATTACGGAAAAATGACAATAGTTCCTTCTGAAAATTGGCGATAAGAAATTCGACTACGTTGAAATTATTTCCCTAAATCTTACAGAGAAAATTCCCTTTTTCCGAAGAAGTCCAGAATTTTTAACGAAGGAGAATTGCTTTCACTAGTACCTTCTAATATTCATCTGTTTCGTTATAGCGAAAAACGATCATCGTTGTTTATTTTAATTACAGTGGGAAGAAAAACGTTACTAAAATTAAAAATCAGTAAACATAAATGTGAAAAAGTAGCTTTTATTTAATTTATAAATACCACTTATATTTACACTCACAAAACAACTTACACACAAATTAAAACACATAGAAAATTTAAATTTGTAAAAGAAACAAAGTTTATTTAAAATTTTGTATTTAATAGTTACTCATAGTAATTCATATAAATTGCGATTATATTTTGATGTCATGTCTGTATCTCCAACTTCTATGTTGTCAATAGAAAAAGCTAAAGGTAAAGTATAGTATATTTTTAATAGAACTTTGAAAACTCATGGTTGTTTATTTGCTTCTTCATTAGCTGAATGAAAATGACTGTTTGAATAGTGAATTATAATTTGAGTAACTAATGAAATGTTGTTAAGAGAACTTTTCATCAAAAAGTTAATAAAAAAATGGGTTATGTGCAATAATTGTTTACCAAAAGTAAAAATAAACTAGATAATATACTGAAAAGCAGCTCTCTAATGAATATTTCCTAACATACTAGAGAAAAGAGAAAGAATTATTTATAATTTAGTGATTTAAAAACAGCAGTTTGCCTGTTGTCTATTGCATATTTCGTTAAAATATATGTTTTGCTTAGGAAATATATGCCATCAGAGATGGAATGAAAATTGTTGAATTTAAAGTTATAATTGTTAAGAGTATGCTATGTTGCCTTTCCTGTTTATTATATTACTAAGTTTTATTTGCCTTTTTAGTTTTTTTTTAATGTTTTTATTTGCATTTAGAGATATATTATTGTATATTTTTAGAGTTATTGTGAATATATTAAAATTAATTATTTTGATAAAAATGCAGTACAAACTGCTATACAATTCAGTCTTTGGATATAACTGTTAAAACCAGATTATAGGTTAACTGCATTATTCTGTAGGTGAAATTAAAAAAAAAAAAAAAAAAAAAAAAAATGTCCGTTGAGTTAATATTATAACAGAACTAAAATGCTATGAAATTACTATTGAAAATGAGAATATTAAAGAATGAAATATAATATTGAAAAATAAAAATACAGTTCTGAGTAGTATTGCAATTACATTTTTGTAGTTGAATTTAATTTTCATTCTTTTCTTAGAATAATTGTAAAATCTATAAAGCATCTTCTCTTATATAGACCAATTGAAAATGCAGTAATTTAGTAACTGATATGAATTCAAACTATCATAAAGTAAAATAGACTGCTACTTTATTAAAACACATCATATTAACAGAACACTCTCCTGAATGTATAAAACATAATACTTGGATTTCAAACAATTATTCGAAAAAGTTGGAAGTGTATTACTAAAAATATGCTAAATGTAGGTAGATAGTTAAAATGCTACACAAACTAAAGTAAAAAAAAAAAAAAAAAAAAAAAAATTTAAATCTGATGTTTCCTTTTCTTAGGGAGAGAGAGGAGTTTGAATACCAACTTTGCTTTGAACTTCCTTATAGCAAAAGTCATACTGTATTCTGAACAATAAAAGAAAAATAATAATATGATATTGCAGCGATAAATGCTTTAAAAATGAAGTGTTAACATATTATTTTTGTGTCTACTAAATGTTTAAAAAAATTTATGAAGTTTGTAACAATGAATTTGAACTTTGATAATCTTTCTAAGAATTTTTAAGTAGGAGACTAGATAAATTTTCATCTACAAAGAAAATCTGAAACTAATATTAATATATTTCTGTTTAAATCTACAGCAAAATTTTACCTAAACAAGTCACTTAGCTTAGATTTAAAACATATAATTTTTTTTAGCTTCTTTGAAGGATATCATTTCGCTCTTTCTCTACCAGACCATGCTACAAAGCTAAATGAGGCAAAAATAATGCTGGGAATGATATGATGATGTATATGCAATTAGTTTTTCCTCTTACAACTCAAATTCAACAGGATGTTATACAAAACTATGATTTTCAGCTGATCGAGAAGGTAAGGTTATTTAATGAACTATCAACATACTCATATATACCAGTTGAGCATTTTCATCAAGCATTGTTTCATTGTTATGCCAAGAAAATTAAGACAGTGATTGAAATAATATCTTTCTAAAAGAAAATTTTATAATAAAAAATGTACTTCGTCATATGTTTTCTTTTATCAATTAAATATCTCTTGGATTGTTCAGAAGACAATCTTTTATCAGAATCCTATTCAATTCATGTTAGTATACTTAGTTATGCTGAAAATGAACAATGTCATGCAATTTAATTCATAAATTCAGTTGTATCTTTAATAAGGGATAAGGTAATAAATAAATCAGAAATATAAATGTTAATAATTTGAATATTTTTATATATTTAAAATTCATAAACTTAATAACTTTTTTTTTTTTTAAATCATCTGCAATTTACTTTTCTATTTAGGTGTATATACTACTGTGTCCAAAAAGTAAGACCAATTTTCAATTAAATTTTTTTTTTCTTTTTTAGGTTGCTGGCACTGTCCTTGACTGTGTGAAATTTGACGTCAAAATATTCATTAGTGTTTGAGTTACGCTTGGCTTTGTGAGACGCTAAAACTGATTCCGGCGATTTTTGAAATATCTGAATTAATTGAGCAAAGAACTTGCATTAAATTTTGTTTGCGGAAACTTATAGAATGTTGCAGAAGGCATTCCTATATCGGAAAGAAATGTTTAAAAGTGGTATAAACAGTTCAAAGAAGGCAGAGAACGCGTTGAAGACGAAGAGCCTTCTGCTCGACCATCAACCTCAACTGACGAAGCTCACATCCAAAAAAGTAAAGATTTGGTGCTTGCAAACCGTCGATTTACAATTAGAGATCTTGCTGAAGATGTTAGAATTTCAAAAGGATCGGTCAACTCCATTTTGGGCCTTAAACGCGTTAAATCTCGATTGGTACCGAAAACACTGAATGCGCCAGCTCACACTGCATTGATTCTTCGTGACTTTGTCGCCAGAAAATGAAACCCATATCGTTTCACAACCACCTTATTCACACCGCGCGACTTCTGACTATTCTCTAAACTCAAAAGACCACACTGGGGACACCGGTTTGAGTCGATTGAAGAGGTTCAACGTGAATCGCCGCGCGCTTTGAAGGCCATCCCTGCCGATGACTTTTTAATATGCGTTGAGGATTGGAAAACAACAAAAAAAAAAGTTGGCATAAGTGCATTGTGTCCGGAGGGGATTACTTTGAAAGCAATGAAATAAATTTGGGAGAATAAATAAAGAGTTTTTGAATAATAATAATTGGTCTTGTACTTTTTGGGCACAGTAGTATATTAATTTTTATACTTCATTACATTTGATAACAAATTTACCTTCATTGAGTGTATTTTTAAAATTTATTAAATAGTATTATTTTTAAAATAATGTTGTGACTATTTTTTAATGTGTATTTAAGTTAACTAAGCATTTTATTTATGTTTTAAAAAATGCTATTGATAGTTCATTTTCATTTCTTTTCATATATGTTTTACCCCTGCAGTTTGCAATGACTTTCTTAATGTTTGTATTTTATTATTTAATTTATATTTTATTGTTATTTTTATTCCTGGTTTCAATTGATATTGCTTGAATTTTTTAAAAACTTGTCTGAAGTTGATGTTATTAATTTTATTTAAATAAAAAAGAAAGGTTTTAATGTAACCTGTAATTTAATGAAAATAAAATTGCCTGAAAAACAAAGCAGTATTTTTAGTATAAAAATTATTTTAGTTTATTTTTAAATACTAATTTTATTATGTCATAAATAATGTAATATTTATTATGTTTTTTAAAATTCAAATTTAATTATTTGCAGATACTATTAGCAGTTATTGATGAAGCTTTTATTGCTTGCAATCTTTTAGTTTATTGATTGATTTAGTTTATTATTGATTATTATATGTTTGTTATGAATCTACAAGCAAAATTTTAAATAATTAAAAAAAAGTTGCAATTTTTTATAATTTTTTTCATTTTTTTATTTTGATAGGGCTATTGGAATTTACACGTATCATAAAAATGCTAGCTAAGGAGAATGAAGAAATTGCACAAATGAATGAAGATTTACGTTCACTGCTTATACCATCAATGATTTTGCCTTATCCTCAGACATCTGCAAATTAAGTTTTTTATTGTTATTAATTTTTCTGTTTTTAACTTATTGAAGAAGTGTATATCCAAATTCCAGAGAATAAATGTTTTCTAACTCTGGTATGTTATGTTTTTTTAATGATTCCATAATTACGCTGCATTATTCAAGAGTGAATTGAAAATTATTAAAGGAATAGTCAGTACATTTCACCTTCAGTTCAGTTGTTTCATATACAAATTAAAATTTTTAATTTTCTCAAAACATATTTGTCACTTTTTATAACATTCAACTTTTTAATGGTTTTGTTTCTTTTGAATTGCTAGATAATTCTGTGTAGAATGGTTGATTATCCCAACTAGTCTATACATAGTTAATCAGAGAGTATAACTATAATATAGTTTTTGTGATAATATAAGGTTCGTTTTAAAAGTGATGGGAAGCAAAGGAATGAAAATGGAGGCTAGGCATATTTCCCACAGATAAAAATTAAACTACTCCTAATCAATTATAAAAATAAAAATAACGTAGAAAAAATTGTTTGATTACCATTAGCTTTTAATATGAATTTAATTATTGCTTTGTAGAAAAGGCATTTTCGTTACAAAAATAATGTACATGTGAAGATTTGTAAATTTGATCAATTCTTAAAACTCATTTCTGATGTTTCATTAAATAAATTTGAAGAATTTATTATATTTGTTGCAATTTTAGATACATATTAGCAAGCCAAAAAGCATAAAAATCTTAAATTCTTTTTTCAGCAACTTTTCTGTATGAAAGTCGTTTGATCTTTTTTGGGATTGTGAAATTAAATTTTGTTTAGATGGTTCTAGACACAATTTCTATTACTCTCACACTTTCACTGTATTGTGTGATCAAGAAAAGGAAAAATTATGGAATTATTTATAAGTAATTATTATGCTTAATTATTTTATTTGTATTGAATATTTATTTCTAATTAATTATGGGGTGTTTTAATTTGCAATTTTTTTTCTTGTTTCAAAATATATATGCACAGTTTGAGTTATGTTTGTGTTTGAAGATTCTTCAATTTTTTTGTATTTTAAATCCTCTTCAGTTACATCAAGATAAGCGTTAGCTGCTGAATTATTTTGTATGAAAGATCATTATTATCCTTAATATCATTTTTCCAGATAATGATTTATATATTTGCTAATTTAAAACTGATTTAAAGTGTACCAATTTTTAATTCTCATCAAAATAGAATAAAAAGCTGTCATTTATTTAAGGAAGAAATATTTTCATATATTTTAATAAGTAAGACTCAGAATTTCATTGGTTTCAAAATAAATGGAACAAAACTTTTCTTCCTCTTCTTTTTCTCTTAATAACCAATTGAGTTCTACATTCAAATTTTCCAAACTAGTGCTGCTTTCCTGACAAAATTAATTAATGGATTATGAAGGAACACATTTTTTTAAGTATTATGCTTCCTATTTAAGAATTTATATAAATTAATCTTGCATTTAATGTGATTTCATATACATTATTCAAATTCTTTTGATTAAAATTCATTGTGTAATGAATAATCAGTATTGTTAATTATTGACAACATCGCAGTATTTAGCCATACTTAAATGATCCAATATCAAATTATTCTTACTAGATTTTTCACTTATTTTAGCATACTATACCAGCGAAGAATTATAGACTTAAAATTTATATGTATTCAGCAAGGAATAAGGACTATTTGAGTATTTTCATCATTTAAACTAAACTTCATTTTATTTTAATATTATTATGGTGTAATTTTGATTCATTAAATGGGATAGTTATGGAATTTTTGAATTTTAAGGTAATTACTGTAATAAATCAATTCCTGTTTCATCATTGAACATATGTATACACCATATTTAACTCTCAGTCCTTTGAAATTAAAGTTCTTGTAAACTTAAAACTATTTTTCAATATTTAAAAAAAAAATTAATACATACATTAAAGGAATTCTTAATTTTATTGCACTGCTATTTCTTATCAACAATTAATAAATTGAAAGTCTCATCATAATTTAAATTTTCAATTTCTTTAAAAAAATTCTGTTAATTTAGTTGTATCTTGCAATGTTTTATCATACTTAAATTCAGTTTTATTAATTTATCCATCAAAATTTTTGTTGACGACCATGCTTCTATTTATATTTTTCAATTATTATTAATCTTTTAAATCAAATTACTGGGTCCTCACAGACTTCCGTTATTACCACCCATTGAAGTTATATCACTATCAATGAATAAACGATTGAAGCTTTTGAATCTATATAAAAAAAAAAATTTTTGTCACTTATGTCGAAATGCAAGATATCGTAGCTAAAATTGCTAACAATATTAATTTAAATGCTAAATAATTCCTTTCATCTTCAAAAAGGCATCTCTTGCAAAGTTTAACTAATTAAATGATGAACTAGTTTAAAAGTAAGTTCAAACACCATTCTACAACTTGGGGTCTAATAAGGTCATTCCTATGCAAAAATTGGTTTATTTTTGTATGTCTGATTCTTCTTTAACGAGTTCATGACTTTTGATTGGAAAATAATTTTGGTAAAGAAAAATAAATGTTTTCCTTTGATGCCATCTCAATGTAATTATGTAAAAACTGTTTCTTAAGATTTCAGCAAAAACACATAAAAGCATAGCTTGAAACAACCATTTTATTTATCCGTATAGATAAAAATAAAGCCAAAGTAAGTACAAACAAGAAAAATATGCGATATTATTTATTGATGAATAAAATACATAACAAGATCATGTTTGCCTCAGACTAATAAATTTATTACATGAAACTATAGCTTTAAACATGATTAATAATATATTTTATATAATTTCCATAATTTATACATTTTTAAGCATAAAAATAGCTCGCTCTACATGCTTTTCATATTATCTTTTGAACAGTGATGAGATTTGTGTTTTGAAAGCGATTAGATGAAACTAAATTTAAAAAAAAAAATTACGCAAATAGAGAGGGAGGAAAAAATGTATTGTTTGAATTTTCGTCTCTTTTACCTCATAAAAATTCAATGTTGCAACTTTTGAAATGCATTTCGAGCAAAATTATCAGTTGATTATAAAAATAAAAAGAATAGAAATAAATCTTCATTAATTATTCCATCTAAATACATATCTTGATAATTTTTCCACATGACTAACTATTCATCTGTAAGAACTTTGGTTCAACTGGACGCGTTTTTTTAGACCCTGTAAGTAGAATTCCGTCTTTTGGTGTTCTGTCTAATGAGTTTAACAATTAAATGCCGAGGAAACATTAGAGAGTTTTTGCATACCGTACGTTAGTTACCGTAGGACGTCCATTAGCTTTTTCTCCCTAGCGCGCATGCTCAGTTTCCTATGAGCATGCGCGCTAGGGAGAAAAAGCTAACGGACGTCCTACGGTAACTAACGTACGGTATGCAAAAACTCTCTATTGACGAGCAAGCTGCATGAAGGAAAAAGGTGGAAATTAACGTAGGACTGTGAGGGCTGGTAATGATCAAACATTCCAACCGGAAATTTTGAACTGCGACTTTGGATGCTAAGGTTAGATGTATCAGTCCTACTTTTCCTTCATTTATTGTTTTATCTGTAACGTAGGACTGTGAGGGCTGGTAATGATCAAACATTCCAACCGGAAACTTTGAACTACGACTGTGGATGCTAAGGTTAGATGTACCATTGTCATACTTTCCCTTCATTTATTATTTCAGATCTATAAATGTCATGAAAATTCCGATGAATTTCTACAATATTATGATCTTTTGAGTGGAGAAAGTAACTAACCGTATCTCACAATTGGCGGGACTTTATATTACAATGTAACATGAAGTCATTAGACTGTTATAGGTTGGTATTACCATTGCCTTTATTAGAGATTTGTTATTACCGTTGCCTTTTATTAGCAGATTAGAGAGTTTTTTGCGTACCGTACGTTAGGGAGAAAAAGCTGCACGGACTTTCCTAGCACGCATGCCCAGTTTCCTATGAGCATGCGCGCTAGGGAGAAAAAAAGCTAACGGCCGTCCTACAGTAAATAACGTACGGTATGCAAAAACTCTATTGTTATTACCGTTGACTTTATTAGAGATTGTTATTACCGTTGCCTTGCCTTTATTTTTGCCTTTATTTGCCGTTTATTAAAGTTTCAATGCGACTCGTAGAAGTTCTAAAGTACTTTCTTTTTATCATTATAATCATTTCTTTTATCTCACAATAATAAAAAAATAGACTAACAACACTAGAAAAACAGCATTCTTTAAATGAATATGCGATAAAATACAATTTAAGTAGGTACAATAATTAGAGTAATAGGGCAAAAAATATCCACAGCATGCCACACATAAATATTGAAAATATGAACTTTTTGAAAACACTAAATAAATAAAATTGTTCATCTTAATACTCACTTTATACTTAGTCATAATATGACAATCAAGAGCAATATTATCAAATCGAATCGAATGAAGTTTTCAGAAAAAATTATAAAGCTCCTTTTATATTTATATATACTGAACGAGAGTAACAGCAAATTAATTATGGTAATAAACAGAAAAAAGTATTTAAAAAATTGACATATCAAACTACATTATACTGTTAGCCTCATAAGCTAGATATTTAATGTAGTTTATCATTTAAAAAGATTCCTGAAGAACTAAAAGAAAATATTTTTAGAATTCTTTAATATTAATGAATTAACTTTTTAAGAATGAACATCGTAGCTTTTATTTTTATATCATCTTTAAAATTAATGTAAAGTACGTTACTAAAATAAAAAAAAAAAAAAAAATAATTTTATCATTGACATAAAATAATAAATCCATAGTAGTGCAGAAATTTTTTGAATGGTACAGTTTTGCAAAATTTTAACAAGTGTTAACAAAGTTATAGAAATAATCATATATTTTTACATTTATTATCATATTTAACTTTGCATGCATTTCAAATGGATGTTGTTTTGTAAGAAAACGCATAGTAAAATTCCACAATTATAAACTGTTCAGATTCCTACATAAACTTAATAAAGTTTAAATCATTATTGATAACTTAACTATATATATGAAAACCTATTGCATTTATTTATAATAAACGCAAACTCATTCGAAAATATTAATTTATATTTTACAGTAGATTCTAAATTTAAGATAAATAAAATGTCTAGTAATTTCAAAATTTAAATTATTTTTGTATTATGCAGAATGTACAAAAAAACAATATTAAATACAGTATGTGTAATGATTAATGATTACACATACTGTATAAATGATTTCCTACGCGTGATAATAGCGAATTTGATTTTATGAAGTCATTCTAAAGATTTAAAAGCTGGCGTAATTGTTCCCTGAATTCTATTCACAAGAAACTAGCACATTAATAAATATTTTGAATAATTTTCTGTTTGAATAATAATTACTTTATTTAACTAATAAAAAATAATTGTTACTTTTTCTAATTAAAAATAAAGAAATATAAAATGTTTTCTGTATTCACAATATCCTCAAAATGGCCAGTCAAACATTTAACGGATATTAAAATGATATTATTAGAGAAGAATATGTTCTAAAAATATTTTTACAATATGCAAATGGTATAAATATCACAAAAGAATAATTTTTTGACTTAACATGTTTCACATAAGTTGCATAAAAATAAATGGTTATCAAAATAACAAATAAATTTCAGATGACTTAGTAATGAAACATAAGCTATGTGTGCGTATAAAAATTCATCTTTTCTCATACAAATAAGTACAATACCCGAACAAGATTCAATAAGTAATTTAAAATCACAGTAGTAAGTAAACAAATAAGAAAAAATTTGATAACTTTGATTGTCTTTTTAGATAATGTCAGAATTCATGTCTGGAGATAATGTGAAGAGATGTCAACAGTAATGGTATAGTCACAAACTTTCATGACAAAATATTAACTTATAAAATATCAGAAAAGTTCCCAAGTTTTTGGCGTCATTAAGTTTTGATAACACCAGTAAAAATTTTAAATCGCAGTTTCTGATGATAATCTGCAATTGTGCGAGCTTGGATTCCAGTTATTGCAGCAGGCAAAATGTGATTCTTCAAAACTTCCGAGAATTATGTTCAATATATGTAGTAATTACAGGAACGTTAAAGTTTAGTAATTATTTTTGACTTATTTGACTTCTTTGGTTGATTTTGATTTCTTTTCTTAAGAGAAATTGACTTGATATTTGAGTGAGAGTTCATGTGACAAGAAATTTTTTATTCTTTCAATCATATGTCTTTTCCACAGAATGACATAAAGCAGGAAAGGTTGTTTATCACTTCATATTTAACTGCTTATTCAGAAAAATATAACAGTTTTTTCTACCATAAATTTTTTAAAACTGAATTACTTTTGGATTAACAACACTCTTTACCTCAAAGTGAAATTTGGAGGATCGTATGCCCTACATAATATTTAAACTAGGCTCTTTCCTGTTCTCTGTACATGAATTTGCTTAGTTTGATGAAAAATTAATGTGTTAATTTTTTTCTTTCTTTCTCATGAATAATGACATTTCTTTCTGAAGAATAACGAAAAAAATTCCTATCCCGCAAGGGTTACTCTACTGATATGCAGTCTGTATTATTAAGTCTCAATTACATGAAATCGTATGGCCCTCGTTGTCTGCTTAAAGTTCATGACATGTTCGTGAGGTAGTTGTCTCGTTGTCCATTTTTATTGGCAATTTTCACTTTTTCATGCTCTATCTTCCAAATCACTTTCCTCACTCCTTTTTTTTTTTATTAACAATTAATAACAAATAATACTTTGCAAGGTCGCGAAGAAAGTTGCATAAAGTAAAAAATGCGTTTAAATAAAATAAGCCATCAATATAGATAGATTATACGTTGATATCAACAATTATGTTGTTTTTTTAATTATCTATTCTTTTTCTTTCCGGCTGTTTTAGCGTTAAAAATATTTAATTATGTTTTACAGCAAATTTATAATCAAAGTAAGTACTCATGTTATGTTCATATTAATGTCAAAAAGGTTAAAAATGAAATTTATTAAAATATCATTGATTATTACGTTTTTAACGTCTGTTTGTTATTTTTAGATTTCTTTTATTAAAATATTTCCCAGTAACTAACAACTTTCACACAGAATCCAAGATTCGTATAGATTCTAGAATCTTCATATAAAACTAAATATGAAATTGATATTTCGACAACAGCTCTTCCTCATTTGAAACTAAATTCAAAATTGATACTCTTGAATACCTGCTTTAGATTCAAACGAGAATATATGAAGCCTTTGCTTCAGAGAAGACGAAACTCCTTGCTTTCTTTGAAAAATAATAGCACATATTTTTGAATTATACCAAGAATAGTCTTTTGGTTCCGGAAGTCGTGTGACACAGATTGCTCCTGATAGGAGGACAGCGCTGATAGAATGAAAACGGAATCAGTTTTGAGACCTGTACAGTACTTCCAAATGTAAGGTTGCTCAAAATTGCAGCTAAACGACTAATTGCTGAAAATATACCATAACTTGTCGTCCTAAAAGTTAAAAAAAAAGCGTACATTAATAAAAATGGAAAACAACTGTTAAATACACATAAAATATTTAAAAAGAATGTTTTTAAATTTTTTACAGGGAGAATTTATTTAAGGTCTCTTCTTATTTAAAAAAAGTAGACACGATAGGGATTGTGACAGTATACTTTGCATTGACTTTCATTGAAAATTTTTCAGTTTTTTTTTCAATTCCTACCATTAGTTCACACTCTCCCTATATATATTTATATATCTTATTCAAATTTTCAATCGTTAATAAAATACTTTTTATTCATCCACTCAAGTTCAAATACATTTTATTAAACTTGTAGTGGATGACACTTGATGTTAATACAGTTTTTCAAATATTAATTCATTCATTAAATTTAATTAATTAATTTTAGTTTTATGTGGGAGAAAATATAGAAAGGAAAATGAAAAACTGCAAGGAAATTCGCTTTCTATTTTGCCATTTAATATAGTGATTCTGTCATATGTAAATACATATTTATATTAATTGTAATTATTTAATAAAAAGTGACTAAAATAAAATTTTTCTTTGCTGACCTAATTAGGAATTGACTTTAAAAAATCTTTTTTTGTATTACTTGTTTCCCATACAATAACAATTACGAAAAAGTTTCTCTTGAAAGATTTATTGAACCTTAGAGAAAAACTTTAACCCAGTAAAATGATATTCCTTGAGTAAATCTGCCAATTGTTTTGCAATTTTTTTTGTAGTGAAATGCTGATGTTAATTAATTGACATATTGTTAATATTACAGAAAAGAATCGCCTTTCCTATGGAAAATATGAAACACAAGAACTTTAAATGTTATAATGATTTTTAAAAATGTTGTTTTATTTTAAACAATTAATGGAAAGAAAATAGGCTGTTTTTGGATGATAGAATTTTTGATTTGTCAATTAGTTTCTCATCAAATATGGTTATCATTGTAATGAATCAATAACCTGAAGAGTTTTTTTTAATAGTATTGCTATTATTAGAAAAGTTAAACTCACGAAAATTGAATTTCTGTTTAATAACAAAAGAATGAATATAATTTATAAACAAAACAAGAATTAAAAAAAATACACCTTTCTATCCACATGAAGGGTATAGTTTAAATTTCATTAATAAAACAAATGAGTGAAATATAATAGATATTATACATTAAATAATTCATGTGTAATTAAATACAAAATATTCATTAGAGAATTCGGACAAAAAATGAATACACAACAAAAAATAAATAAAAAAATATTTTAATGTTCTCTATAAAATGCACTGTTATGATTTAAATAGACTTTATCGTTACTTTGACAAGAACGTTTTCTTATTGAGAAAATGTTTTTAAATCAAGATTTTTTCATGTTAACAAAAAGCACCCAATTGTTCAAATGAAACTCTCTATTAATTCCAAATATATAAATCTCACCTTATATTTGCTGGGTAGGCTTCTGTTGTCATAACATCAAGAGCATTCCAACCAAATACTGTCAAAAAAGTGAAGACGGCTTCGAAAGCAATGAGGTATTCTTTAGTGTTAGCAAACCACAAACATCCGACACTAGCACTTGTAAGCACAAGAGAAACTCCTGAAGAAAAATATTTCTCATTAATTAATTGATAAATTAAATACAGATTATTTTTTACTTAAGAGTTTGGAAATATCAAATTTTGTTATTTAACAAATAATTTTAAAAATGGAATGCAAATTATAAACAGGCAAAAACTAGAATAATGAAAAAAAAAACAAAAAAAAAAAAAAAAAAAAAAAAAAAAAAAAAACTAGTAGAATTTATTATCTTACCTAAAGTCTTGATCCTACCAATTCTGTCTAAAATGAATGACGTTATGAGCGTCCCTGGCAAGATGGCAAGTTGAGCAAATAAGTTTTCATAAAAAAGTTCTGCCAGTTTAAAATTGACGTCGAAATCTATATCACACCCACCTAAAAATAAATTGAAAGATGTAATACAATTGGTTAAGCTTTAAAAAGTTTATCTTTATTTGCCAAGCTAATTTGATAAGAGCCTTTTTCATTAGGATTAATTATTAACTTATAGCAAAAATAATGACTTTAATCAATTTAGGAAGTAGAAGTAAAAAGGTGTTTAAAAAAAAAACGGTATTGATAATTTACTTTTACATTTTAAAATTGCACAATAGTTGATCCCTTATTACAACACATTTATGTAAGATTCCGAAACAATCCTTTAATAAAAATTTTACAGTCCAAATTTTCTATTTTGTAAATCAAATTCATTTTCTTGCAAATTAAATTAAACATTTTGAATTTCAAATTTATTATCTGTAAATTAGTGTTTTATTTATACGAAAATACATGTACCTATGTATGTTTAAAAATATGTATATATGTATATGTACTTCTAGATATTTATGCTGTCCTGAGTAGCCATGTACTGATATGGTTAAATATCTATGTTTAAATAAACATGTATGGTGGTGCACGATGTATAGGTGGAGTTCAGGGAAATTTAAAAGAAGGAACAGGCTGTTCTTTTCTCATCACCTTTAATACATATTGTGTACAATATTTACAATTGCAAAGCACAAGATTTAGCATCATAACACTATCAAAGGACTATTCATAGAGTTCTCTCTCTGATAGCCCCACCACATTTCAGAACACTCACAATACCGACCTAAGTTAATTTACTTTTTAGTTGGAAAGAGTTTTTATATATCGGTTGCTGCCGGAAGGGTTAATGAAATATATGGCTGTGGTCTTAGACAGCCGGTAAACGACTGGCGTCAGATTAACTCGGAGCTAGATTTGGATCAATCTAATATCCAATTAATTTTATCCTCTCTCTTGTAGCTAATTAGCCATTGTGGTAAAATACTACGGACATACATTAATCTGTATCTATTTCAATGAGCAAATTTATGAGCATAAAAATCTATTTTAAAATTTCCCATGTTCACTATATGGTATGAAAAATATTAACATATATAGCTAAATTTTAATAAATATTTATGTTTGCATATATATATATATATATATATATATATAACATATATATATATATATATAACATACATATCCCTGTACGTGTGTCTGCATTCATGCATGTATGATTGCATACATGAGTTTACACTTGTATCTCAGTGTATGCTCATAATCATTCTCTTAAAATAGATACAGATTAATATATGTATACAGCTTTCATACCATTTTTATACATAGATCTTTTACTAATACTACAATTTTATGGTTGCTTATGTAGACATGCATATTCAGACATAGATATAGTACGTATATGTGTTTATAATCGTACATATGTATTATGTAGCCGCTCGTATATAAATAAACATATGACATATAAGTTTAAATTTTGTTTAAAATGAATAAAAATGAATGCATAAAGGAGAATTTGATTTGAGGAAAGGTGAATTTAGGCATTCAAACCTATATTTACTTAAATAACTGAAAATAAGTGAACTAAAAGTAATTTTCTTTTCCTTTGCAGAATTAGTAACAATTTTATCTCCAAGCAACTTACAAATTGAATTGGTTCCTAACCTGCGGTTGGGTATTTGAAACTTCTCCGAGAGAAATTTGTAAATTCATTTCTAATATTCAAAACTTTATATAACAATGTTAAATCTTTACTATACAACTTTTAAAATACCTTTACAATATTTTGCAATAAAAGGACGATCCATATGTCATGCTTGGAAAATTGAGTGATGTATTTTTCTTTTAAATTAATGTGTAAGAACACTCTCAGTTTTACAGAAATGACACACGCTCTCTGTTGTATTTATATAACCGGTATTTGTGTCTATAAATGTGATTTACAATGCAAGTTCATCAAAATGTGTTTGAAAATTGTGAAAATTTTCTAATCTTGAGCAGATATCAATCCTAGATACAGTTTTCGCTTGTAAATCAAATACTAAGCAGTGTAAGAACACGATAGAATAATATAAATAATTAACTCAGAATAAATGATAATTTAGACAGAATTGTCAAAATATATAAAACCAGGGCAGAAATCAGAGCAGACATCATGTAGAACTAAATTGAAAATTGGAGTTTGCCCGAAGTAGGCATCAACCTTAGGGTAATTATATTTTTATTGCATTTTGGAAACCATATGTCTGTCTATAATACGGACAAATTTATCGAGGTCCTGTTATTTATATTATTGTATTTGATGTTTATTTGAATAAAAATCCTACTTACCTTTCGTATTGAAGAAGAAGGACACATTGTGTAAGCAAGACTGAAATTTATATGAGTATAAATCTGTATCGAGGAACTCAGTATAGTAAAATTCGCAGTTTTTGAAGAAAGTCTTGCTTGTTCGTATGTTGCTGAAAGTGCAGTTGGTAAACGTGCAGTTATAAAACATACAGTGGTTGATGAGAGTCTGGTCAAATCGAACATTATTGAACGTCAGATTTGTAAAATGGGTATTTTCAATGTTGGTCGCGAATTTTCTGTCTTCGATGATTAAATTAGCTTGATTTATAGTCCGTGATTCAAAATTGTTATCTTCGATATATTTCGTGTATTCATGAAGCCATATTGATATGCCATAAAACCTACAATTATAAACACAAAAATTAGATATACAAAATGGGGATAAAAGATTGCTATATTCTTGTTGAATAAGGTTAAAAATTATTACGAAAGGTAATATTTTCATACAGAGATATAAAAAAAATCTTAGTGAACAGAAAATAATAAAAATTTTTGATCATTGCTAAAAATCACTGAAATAGAATTTAATAAAATATTATAAATGGTCTATAAACGAGTATGAATAAGAAAAGTATCGACCAATTTTTTTTACATAGTCCTTTAAGAATGCTTAAGTTAAAAATACTGTTGTTTTGTTCAGAGACCATTATTCCTGACATTTAATATGAGCTCATTTGATCAGCAGATATACAGCAGATTAAATGTTGTTCAAAACTTGCTATCACTATATCTCTATTGCACCATGACAACTTAAAAAAAACAACTTCCAGGTGTGCCATTTGGGTATTTGCACCTTCCATAGGTTTCCTAAAACTCAACGTAAGTTTTCCAGCCTGGATACGGAAATAACCAGACTGGAAAAAGTATTTAATGGGCTTATTCCCGATGTAGACAAAAGAAATTTCTGTTTAGTTTCGTTTGTCAAACTGAACTGACAAACTGAGTTCCGAGCCAACCATATCTACCAGGATCTTTAATTAAAAAATTTTAATCCTATATTTTTCCTAGTTTTCTTCTACAGTTTTCATTTTAATTCTCAAAATTTCTATATTCTAACTTCTCAATTTATAATTTATCTAAAATCTTATAATGTTACTATTTTGGGAAATTAAAATTAAATTAATATCGTGAAAACTCTAGCTTACCCGAAAGACATTGTTATCCAAACCATCAACAAAAAAAGTGTTAAAAATGTATTAGGCGGAGAAAATACCCCAGCGATATTGTTCCAGCACTGTAAGAGAAACAAACACATAGACATAGGAGAGGGCAATGTTTATACTGCAGAATAATATACAGAATTTTTTGTAGACAAAAATACAACTGAAAATTTTTTTCGGAAGCTGATTAAAATTTCACAGCCAAATTATCAGCCAAATTTTAAAGATATAATTAAATTTTTTAGATTATAATTTAACATTTTATAAACACACACACACAAAAGAAGATTCGAAAGAGTTAGTGTTTCTATCAGTCAAGTATGCTTGATTTGAAGATGAAAGCAAATTATATTACTGAGAACTATGAGGAAAAATCTTTCGTAAAAACCAAAAATAATACGTTTTTAAATTAAAAACTTGTAAGTTGAAAACAAATATTGATTTTGATTTGTAAAGTTATTTTAAGAGAATTTGATTGAGAATTTTTGAATTTTAATTATTTGAAAATTTGAATTTTAAATACGAAGTTTGGGCTTACATTTTCCAGAGATCGAAGCATTTCTCTCTCAAAAAATTCCTCTCTATTTGCTGGAATGGAAACATGGACGGTTGGTCGTTTGCTTGGTACCCTCAAACTCTGTTAGCTAAAAAGGAATATCACATAAAATATTCAAATTATTCAATCATATTTAAAAAGTTTGCAAAGAAGTATAAGAATTGTCTGAAAAGAGTGACGTTTACTTCACGTATTATTTTAATGGCATAAAAATGATTAAAAGTTTCAGACTAATACAACCAAATTGATAAATAAAAAACTCAGTATTTCGAGAAATCCCATTTATTAAATGCCATGGGCATTGAATCAAATAAAACTTGGATATGTTAGTGAGGTATTGCAATCCTCCATTTATAAGCTTCAAATATCTAGCCGAAAATATCTGACCATTCTATACCATCCGCTGCTTTGTATATGCTGCAAATTTATTATGTAACCGTGCTTCCTCCTACGCACTGGCAGGAGCGCCCCCTGTGGAGTTTAGGAGAAATGGCCAGTAGGCCTTGAGACTCTCATCCGAAAGAAAGTACAGCGTAATTACGCTCTCCAGCTGAGAAACGTTTAGTTTACAGTCTCTCACTTTAAAAAGGATATATTTTTAACTCAGATCTGTTTATTAGTTGGTTCACAGACTCTCCTCCGGAGAGGAATTATGTTTTGCGCATCCCGCGCGTATCTGAGTATCGAGTTTTCGGCTTAGAAGTGGAATCCTTCCACGAATTTATAATTATATGTCTTTAAATGTTACATATTGTACATTTTAATTGTATGTGTGTGGTGTTTTTGCGTGTGCAAATAAAGCTGTGAGTTCTCCAACCTGTGCCTCAAGTATTTCAACTCGACCCCATACAGTTACAATCGGGTTGCCCAACCCGCACACTACAATTATTAATACTTTTATCGAAATTTTTTAACTATGTTCAATTCTCCTTCTGGAAACCTGTAGGTCCCGGTCTGTTTAGCCTCCAAAAGTGTGCATAAGGTGACCGTAGAGCGACAAACAAATCTTCTGAAAACTCGAATGCTGAGTGTTATAATCTGAATGAAAACCTTTTGTATGGGGAAAAACATAAAACGAAATATTATAATAAAGGAGTGACTATTCAATAACTTTTCTGAACTTTTCTTTTATGAAACTTTCTCTTTTCTTAATTTATGTTTTCTACTATTGAAAATTTACTCGTTGCTCTTTATTTTATTTTTGATCTGGTTATTTGGGACAGACCTTGGTTACTTACTGCTTTGTTGTTTATTAAATATCACCATGTGATTTAACGACTATTCAGGCCATGTAAACTTGAAACTGACAATTGACTATTTTAATACGCAAATATTTTTGTTCAAATATACAATTCATATATAGTTTATGCATGTGATTAGTTTATAGGATACTATCTGATTACCATTTGCATAACCAGATAGTATCCTATAGGCTAACATAGTTTCTATGGTTTCTTTAATTAAAATACAATAGTACCAACAAGGGAGCCTAATGGCCGAGCGAGGTGCCACAGGTTTCAGGCTCGAGTTTCGGCGGTGTCCTGGACGCTTGTAGTGGTTCGGAATCCACTTTAAATTATAGGTCCCTGTCTAATATAACTGTAGAGAGTAGGACTGACAATCCCATCCCGTGAAAATAAAACATCATCTGTCTAGAAATCTTTCAGTAGCCTTGGCCTACCAAGGAGTGGTTGCGCCAATGAAGAAGTACCGATAAGGGTCTTTCTTTAAATATTTTTTGTTTAATAAATTTTAAGAGGTTTAATTTAATTACAGTAATCATTCATCCAATGATGTATTTTAAATCTACATATCATCATCTTTGGCGCAACGGCCCATGGTGGACCAAGGCCGTCTGCTTGCTTTCAGATTTCTAGACATTAGATGCTTTATCTTTACGGGGTAGAGTTGGCAGCCCTACTCTCTACAGTCAAATGAGACTGGGATCTACAAGTTAAAGGGGATTCCAAACCTCTACAAACATCCATGGCACAGCCGGGACTCGAACCAGAAACCTGTGGCACCAAACAACAGAGCGCTAGTCACTCGGCCATCAGGGCCCTAAATCTACATATATTTAATTTAATTTTATCCTCGTGTGAAATATAAACGTTTGAGTAAAATTATTAAAATAATAAAAAATTTTTACCTGATATTCTTCTCCAGATTTAACTGAATTATTCCATGAAAATATCTGTTTATACACATATATTGCTTCACTATTTCTTCCCATCTAAAAATAAATAAATAAAAAAAAAAAATGCATTTCTGACATTTTCAAATCAGTTAATCAGCCAATATTGTGACTTAAGCTTTCTTTTCATATGGATAATTTTTGTTCAGAATTGTGGTATGTGATATAACAATCAAGCAAAATTAAAGATACATGTTTAAATTAGCGAAATTTTTTTAACGAAAGCTTGGCAGTTCATTTACAAAGTGCATTCATTAAATAAAAATGAAGACTTATTAAAATGTGTATTATTTATATATTGTGTGCATGTATTATTAAAATGTGTATTATTATATATTTAAATATGTTATTATTTATGATTTCAAAGATTTGTCAGATTTCTAATAAATGAGATTTAAGGTGAACTAACAGTTTCCTTTTTTCTTGGTAATTTAAAAACATCCCATAAGATTCACGAAGGTCTGGGGAAAACTACTTAAATTTTCCAAACTCTTTAAATTTTCCAGATGTTAATTAAAATAAAAAAGCGTTAAATAAATATCGAATTCTTCTTAAATTTTCTGAAAATTATTGGTTTTAAATATAGACTTGAAGGGAATGCTTTAAATCAAAGCCGTAAATGTAATGATTGATTCCCCCTAAGTACAAAAAGATATTTTCTACATACTTCCAACAAAAATCGTGGAGATTCTGGTAAAAAAGAGACCCCAATGGCAGATAGAATTGCAGGTATTGAGCAGATCAGCAGAAATTTTCTCCATCTAGCAAAGTGCAAGCGTTTCATATCTAGTATGGTCGCTCCTAAATAGAATGTTAAATATCATGTCACGATCATGTACAATTTTGTGTTATTAAATTT
Organism: Caerostris darwini; assembly: GCA_021605075.1. Classification (NCBI taxonomy): domain Eukaryota; kingdom Metazoa; phylum Arthropoda; class Arachnida; order Araneae; family Araneidae; genus Caerostris; species Caerostris darwini. Next base: position 33,078 of record BPLQ01013483.1, read on the forward strand.
TTTTTTCTGAAAAACATACTAAAAATGATACTATACTATATAATATACTATACAATAATTAACGCTTCATAAGTATTCACAACTTTATATATTATTTTAATGTTTACTTAATTTATTTAGCTAGATAAAAATAATAATAAAAAGAAACTGCATAAAATGAAATATACATAAAAATTATGATGAATTATTCTTTAAAAAAATAATTGCAATAATTAATACAGTTTAAGTTCATAAAAATGGCAAATACTAATTTGAATTAGTTTCATATCTTATTTAACAGCCACATGAATCCCACGTAATTATGTGTTTCCAAATCATCCCTCCTAAATTACGTTTTTATACGTTCATTATAAATACATAAACATAAAAATAACTCAACATACAGAATTGTTTGGTATATGGTAAATATGTTTGTTATCTCTAATGACCAATGAGATAATCGTTCAGTGAGACGAAACGTGATTCATTTATTATTATTTTTCTTTATTTATTTAAGCTGTACCAATAAAGAGTCATCTGAGTGCAATGAATTTTTGTATGCGAAATACACTTTGTTTCAATTTGCAGATAATTAAATTTAGGGGCCCATGAATGAATAGCTAGAAATCCAGAGCATCACAACTGCGCATTTAGATGTGACTAAAATTGTAGAAATTCCATTTCTAGGCCATAAAATCCATTTGAATTTGATTCCGTATACTCATTTTGATTCCTACTCCACGCCTCATATGGAAGTTCACTCACAATATGAGCACATGTCACCATTTAAGAAGGGACATATAATTGAGATAAAGAAAGTAGAGTAGCTAAATAGAAGAAATGCCCGACATTTCGGTCAGAGCTATTCCATTATTCGACGGTTTTGGCAGGAATGTCTGAATCATGGCAGAACACAGTGGCCTGATGGTACCTGCCCATCTAAAGAGATTACAGAACGATCATAAAAGCGACTCACACAGAATCTGATTCGTCATTAAAAATGATTCAATGTGTAAACAGGACTCCTTTGACCACAAGACCATTGGTAGAGAACAAAGTGCTTTCACGACACCTATTGCGACAATTCACTCTATGTTGCGCAAATCGACAAGTGCGTTTGTTGAAGCGATGCTGGACATTTCCAGCCTCTAATCTTACTGACTGGCGTATTGTTTACAACGATGAGTTTCACTTCAAATTCAATTCTCATGGCCAGTGAAGATATTTCTTGATATATCTAAGACAACCAAGGGATACCAGCATATTACTTGTCACACAACTTGACAACCTGGAGTTAATTTCAACTAGACAGACTTCCTCTGTTATCCAGCATGACAAACTTACAGCATAGTGATATGCCGATGATGTGCTACGTCTGTCTTTCTTTCTTGTCATGTCAGGGTTACATTCGACAAAATAATGCCCAGAAGGTGAACGATAATCTTTTCTGCTGGTTAATCATTAATCATTGTGAAGTTAGTCAAATACTTCTTCCTCTAATATTGGATGTTTAGGTCCTATTGTCTTAGGATCTCGACGAACTTATTCGATAATTGTAGGGAATTAGGCAAAAACTCCTTCAAGAGAGAGTTTCTGAATATAAATCAAATACAAGCCGGATAACAGCCTGTATTATCAATATCTTATTTTTTAGCTTGCTATGTATAACTGTATCTTCTGAACAAAACATTCAATACCTCTTAAATTTTATTGGTTTTTATTTCTATATATTTGCATCACAATAAATTGTTGTCCACTAATTGTTGTCCTATTTGCTTAACTTCTTTGTAAATTGTTTATTGTTGATTTTGTTGAGTGCATTTTTCACAGGGATTGTTTTCTCCATTCTATTTCAATCTAAATAATGTGACCACAAATAGGAGTACTCGCTCAAATTATGACCCAGGGGTAGGTGCACATATAGTATGGCAGGCAAGAAGGCTCAGCATAGAATTTGCTGACGGCGTCAGTTGCTGTCACTGCTTTCAGAAATGAGGAGACCCTACGGCGTTTGTAAGAAATCGTCGTGAAAATGAAAAAGCGTCTTGCATCGACAGCCAATATGCTTTGCGATAGTTTTGCAGATTTTCTCCCATACGACACATAAATGCGGAATAGTCAGTTACATTTAAAAGTCCTCCAAAAGGAATGCCCTCTCTTCACCACTTGTAGTTGGGTTGTGTGTGGGGTTCGTAAATGGAACAGGAGACTAGCCAATAACCAATATACACCAAGAGCAACTACAAAAAATGACACTACAGGCTTTGAGATGAAAGTAATATATTTCTAAGTAGATCATGACTGATTTTTCTATATTTCAGTTGAAAAAATAGCTAAATAATAGTTTAGGTCTTTAGAATATAGCAAAATATTGTGGACAATTTATATTTTATGCTGTCTACAAATTTCAATGAATTAACCCACAACAGATAGACTATGCTCTAGACAAAATTATAAAATTGGCAATTTTGTAAGCAAAGTTTCTTCGCATTCTTGGAGTTGTCATATAGTTATAAATATTTCAATTAGTTCATTAATTTATTTTAACTTGCATTATGTATGTTATAAGAAAAAGATCAGAGTAAATTCGTTAAAAGTAATTAAAAGATATAACCTACAATAAAGTGAAGTTGTCCTGTTGGCTTTTTTTAAAAAGTTGGCAACAAAATCCTGAGATGCTTTCTGGATTTTCAATAACTTTTATTTCTACTTTACTGTATTAAAACTACAAAAACAGATGGCAAAGTTTTGAATTACACTTACCACTTCTGGGAATGATTCCCCAAGCCAAAACCGCTACAAAAAGTCCACCAAGAGCCCAAAAGACAAGGAGAAAACTCAGATATCTTCCTCGATTTTTACGTACCAGAAATTCGGAATAAAAGGTGAAGACAATAGGTAATGATCCTCCAATGCTGGGAAGCAAAAATAACAAGACATGCTAAGTAACATGGAGTTATGTAGAAAATCTGTATTTTTAAAAACTTAGAGGCAGCAGAAAAATGTTGCTAACTTTTGAAAACTGATATTAGGGATTAAAAAAATCTACACTAATACGTACTTATTTTTGCATACAATTTTAATATCTGGAAGAAAATAAATACTAATATGAGGAAAATGTTCCCTAGTGTTTTCACTATCTGTGTACTTCATTTTGTAAATTAAAATTCCTTTTCCATAGAGAATCATAATACAACCCAAGTTTGGCAACGTTTTGTTTTCTTAAATTTATTCACTTGTTTATATCTTATTCTAAGCAATTTTCATAAATATAGTTCCTTTAAAATACTTTTTGATATCTGACATTCTTTTAAAATATTTTTTTTACTGGTTAAATTCTTTAATTCTTTCATTGTTTCTATTTAATAACATCGAAAAAAATTTCTGAAACAATGAATTTTTGAATAAAACATGAACTGAATTTCGAATAAAGCAATGACTAAAAATGAACTTTTTATTGTAAATTTGCAAAAGCATTCCATAGAAATGAAAAGAAATACAAGTATTTTGATCAAAGAAATTCTTTATAATGATTCTGCCATATTTCAGAAAACGCTACACTTACCCAACACTGCTGCAGAATCGTGTGAGCATTAAAAGTGAGTAAGTTGGCATGAACGCCGCTATGACACCAAATATTCCATTGCTAACTAAGGCAGTCAGCAATGTACGTCTTCGGCCGAGACGATCACCCATGATTCCCCACACTAGAGCACCAATCATCATGCCGATAAACGATAAAGTACCTACAACAAAAAGATAAAGCTCCAGTACTAATCGTTACTCTATTAAAAATTAATGGGAGCTACAAAACAATCTTTCATGATAAATGGGAAATACCACATGGATTTTCTTTCTTAATAACTGTGGTGGGAAGCCGGATTCGGGAGTCGAGCATGTTTGAAGGAGTCAGGAATCGGGTTCAAAACCGGCTCCTGATGCTTTTATAATTTTTTAAATTTTCCAAAATTCTAGGAATTAATGTTAAAATTAAATGTTAAGGAGGCAATTCAGTTGTATCCTCATATATAATAGTTACTGATTTAACAATAAATCAAATACTGCACCTTTAAAGTTGTTCTTAAAAATACTTTTGTCTTATGCTAAAATACTTTTGTAACTGTTAATTGTTATTTTTATAGGATACTATATATGTTTTTTTTGTGTGCAAATTTAAATTACAAGAATATCGTTTAAATTAGTGCAAATACTGCCCCTTTAAAGTTGTAAAAATACTATGAAAAAATTGTTTTTTTATATCATTTAAGTCATTGAATTTATTTAAAAATTCCTCTAAATCCATTAGTAAAGAACATAGTATATAAAATTACGGAAAAGAGTCAGGAGTCGGAAATTCTTTGACTTTCCACCCTTGCTTAACAGTCCTTTTGATCCCTTACTCTTTAAGCAGATTTGCTTCTGTTCCCAATTAAATTATATTATTTTTAAATTATAATTTATTAAAACGATCATCTGAAGTTTTTACTAATTAAAAATAAAAAATTAACATTTTCGCTAGATTTTTTGAATTGAATGAGTCTTGTAAAACAACTTTTTGGAGATCGTGAAATAAAAAACGATTAAAAATGTATAACAAATATATAACAACCATGAAGTGATTGAAAACAATCATTATCTGCAGAAGAAAGTTATCAACAATCATTATATGCAGCCGTCTCATAAGAATAATTTTTGTAAACAATTACGTTAAAAAAGATACACCATCGTCCATTTATATTTATTCAATAACTTTCTCAAAAGAGAAAACTTTAAATTACAATATATTCAAAGATTTATCTTTCAAGCAATCTTTTGTATCGGCATCACTTTCCAAGAGGTAATTTTAGAATTCAATGAAAAGCTCTAAGTCATTTTCATAAAGCAAAACATGTTTATGCATATTTAAAGAAAAATTCACTCCACCCATGCTTTTATTAGATTTCAAAAGAGATGGTAGAAAATAGAAGTAATGGTGTCTTCCCGGAATTTGAAACGATATCAATTTTTCTTTCTTGTGTATCATTTTTATTGCACATTATTCCAAAAGTGAACACGAGACCGAAATAAAATATATTCTATATTTGTAGATATAAAAATATTTTTTAGAAAACTAAATGCATTAGGACACAAGCCAAGAGAAACAAATATTGGTGTAAATAAATATTGATCTGAAATATAAAGCGCAAACTTCCAAAAACCTTGAAATTGTAAGGAAATGGAAATTTAACAATGCTTTGTTCAAGAGAGAAATTTTGAAGGTCTAACGACAAATTTTTTCATTAAATTGATAGTCTTCGAATTTAAGGTTGTACTGATAAGTTCCGTTGTATTCTGAGAGGAACATTTTTACAATAAAGGACATGTTCTTTCAATAACAGAACTTATTGATTACGCCAGATAGCTGATATTTTCACTTTGCGAAATTTCGCTTCAAGGAAATCGGCGAATTAAAAAGGACCATTCATCTTTAATGCAGATCTTTTCTTAATAAACTCAAACTGGCTCTTGGTAAAAGACTTTTAAAGAAGCCACCTGGTTCTAATTGTGTCTTTCCAGAATTCTTGATTCAAATTAATGAAAATCTGAAGCTTTATCAAAACCTTTTATTTTTTCCAGAACCATTGAAACAAGATATATTATTTTAATATTTCATACACCTGTTTTTAAATCTGATTGTAGTGCTATTTTTCTTTATGTATTGGATATAGAAATTATACCAATGGGTCTAGTTCTGTAAGTACTAAAACTAAGGGTACTAATGAAGTTAAGTACTACTAACTGAAAGTCTAGTTCTGATTTACTTATTAATTTACTTTAAATGTCTGTAAAACTATATTTAATGGCGAGAAAAAGGGTATTTATTATATTGAAAACCTGAATTTTGATATCGTTTTAACACTATTTATTGATATCTACTTGTACATATAAAACTTCATTTTTTTACTGTAATCTTTTTCAATACCATGAGAAGCTGTATAGGCTATAGTATACTAATATACAGTAGAACCGTCACAAAATTTCAGGGATACAGGATTTAATTATATCAAATTATAAAAACCTGCAGCCTGCAGCAAAAATTCAATTAAGCTTATAAAAAATCGTAAAATCTTCGCCAAACAAAACAACGACACAGATTCTGCAAAAAATCTGCACTTATACAAATATGCTAGCCATATAGATATGAACACTATAGATTTTGTAGTCAAAATCTCTTAAAAATCTAAGCCAAAACTTCCGTTCAAGAAAAAGATTGTGTAAATTCTGTAAAATCTTCTAATGTCCAAACAAAACAAAGACACTGATTCTGCAAAAGATCTGCACTTATACAAATATGCTAGCCATATAGATATAAACACTGTAGATTTGTAGTCATTATAATCTCTTAAAAATCTAAGCCAAAACTTCCGTTCAAGAAAAGATTGTGAACCAAATTCTGTAGGTTTATGTTCACATACATGTAGATCACCGCAAGGATTAGAAGCCGTTGCGTATTACTCGGCAACTGGATATAATTGACTCCCAATTCAAAATTATTCCGTCCTTCGTTGCTAACCTTACAGAGGTTCTCCTACATTTGTGTCTAGCTTCCAATATTGTCTTATTTGGTTCATATATCTATTATGTAGTTCTGAAGAGGGGTACCAGCTCTCATGACTATTCGTTTTATTTAATTTTTAATAAGTACATTCATTCATTTTCACCCATTCACTCACTCTTCTAAAAAAAACAAGAAACAAAGGAGAGATGGCAAAAAGGAATGAATTAGAAACACGACCGTTTTGCACGAGAAAAGTTACTACCTGTCATCGCTACAAGCAATTGTATAAAAACCATCATATTCGCAATGCAAATGATGCTATGAGGGTCTTGTTACAATTTGCATTGCCAACAAATACCGTAGTAGCTTTTTCTTCTGAAAAATAGTCATGTTTCTAGTTCACTGCTGTCAGATCCATGATTTTTGTATGATTTTCTTTTACTGTTTCTTATAGCTATTTCTCAATTTTTTGATATATATATATAATAGAATAATATAGATAGAATAATCTGCAATTGCATGACATGATATTTAAATAAGAAGATACTCTAAGAGACTAGCATTCACATCGAAACATGAACGGACTCGCAGTATAATAGAGAGTTTTCGCATACCGTACGTTAGTTACCGTAGGACGTCTGTTAGCTTTTTTTTCTCCCTAGCGCGCATGCTCATAGGAAACTGAGCATGCGCGCTAGAAAAATGGCAATGTCGGTGACTTTTAATCTAAAAAATCCTCAATGATAACTCTATACGACGACAACCTTTTGCCCCAAAAAGTGAAGGCAATAATGAAGAAGACGAACTACTAAGCTATTTTCGTACACTGGTTGTGCTTTGTAATTCTTTTTTTTTTTCTCGAATACATTGTGATAGGGTGACAAATGAATCATTGATTATCTTATTGGAAACATGCCATATCTATAGGAGTTTGTTTGAAAGAGGACTTACCAAGCCATCCTTTCTGATACTCTTCCATACACAATTCGTGCTCGGCACTGGGCAGAAGATGCTAGCCGACTGCGAGAACAATTCCACGGCATCTGCAGTCAGCCCCAGTCCTGCAATCAGGAGCACCAGCCAGTGAAAAGCTCCAAAAGCCAGCCTGAAAAAATCATTACAGTTATTATATGATGATTTTAAATATACTCCCTGGGAAATGAGTGTTTGGAAAATGATTAAAGAGTCAGAGAGACGTTTCTCACTTAACTATGTTACATTACACTTTTAATGTTATATCTTAGCAATCAGAATTAATATACATTCTTAATGAAATATTTGAGATGTAATTGGTTTTGTGAATTTTTTTAATGCATCAGGGTTTCCATTTTGATGGGAGGACACTGTCCATAGAAGCTTTCATTAGTCACTATCCGACATTTATATATTATACTGGAAAAGTTCGAAAAATTCAACCAGACAGCTGGCTGGAAGCGGGATGCGTTGGCCGCCATCCAGGAACTTCCGTTTCTGGCCCAGGAAAAAAAAAAATTATTATGGTCCACGTCACCACGCCATACCACATATTGACCCTTACACTTGATTCAGGGTGTTGTTGACTTATGTTGTTTGTAATATTAAATTGTTTTCATTAAGAAGTACTAAATTGAGTTACATTTAAAATAAGTAACATAAAAGGTCTTAAGAAAATACTATTATGTTTTGCATTTTTTATTTATTTTCATTTTTCTTCATATGCATACATTTTGATCAAATAATGAATGCTAGAAAATAGCATATGTGTTTACAACTCCTGATGTTAACACTTCACAAAGTTCATTTCTGAACTCAATAAAGATGTATAACCACATGAAGTAAATAACTGAATAGACGTAATAATTCTGATATATGGATACTGTTTTTCGATACACAAGAAAATTATTAATAGCAATCCACATTTATAAGCTGTTTGCCACTACTTTTTTATAGTTTTCTTTGCTTTTGTTTTGTGATAACTTTTACACATTAGAGTTCGTTAAAAAATTGAAGAATTCAAATTTCAGAATTTTAAATGAATGTTAAAAAAAATTAATAGTTTTTTTAAACTATTAATTAATTTTTTACTTTTTAATTTGATTAACTCTAAGCGTGTTTTTAGTTTTTTAAACTATTAATTTATTTTTTACTTTTTTAGTTTAACAAACAAACAAACATTCAGGTGAAACTAATATAATAGCGTATTAAAAAGAATCAATTGTTTTCTTTCTGAAAAATGCCTGTAAATGTTTCTTTGCAGCTTAAATAGTGTATATGAGGAGAAACAGATCTCCAGGGGAAAAAGTCAGTTACATACATACATACATACATACATACATACATACATACATACATACAAACATACAAACATACAAACATACAGGTGAAGCTAATAAAAGCGTATTAATAAAGCGTAACAGACATTGTGCGTATAAGCACATGAACGTAATAAGATGTTGTGATTTTATTTAAAATGGACACTGTATTCTCGGTTTCGGGTTCGAGTCCAGGCGGGGCCATGGATGTTTGTAGTAGTTCGGAATCCACTTTAAGTCGTAGGTCCTGGTCTCCTATGACTGAAAGAGCGTCACGGAGCAGAAGTCAGACTTATACCTACGGGTGCTCCATCGGAACAGAAGCTGTACCCCTCCTTCCGTGAGGGACACGACGACAACAACAACAAAAACCTCAATCGCGAAAAATAATTTACTCACAGTAAGGAGGAAAATTTTATATTTACTAAATATTCTAATATTTAATTAAAAAATTATGATTATGGAATTGCTTGCATTTTTTTGCAACTCAGCAGAAAACAATTGGAAGATTATTTTGTGCTAATTTTATAAAAAATTTTGAAACTATTTAGAAGGCAAATATGCTTACATTGACAAATATCATTAATAATTTCAATAATATTTTTGATTTAATTCTGGACACTTCCACTAAAGTCCTTTGTGACTAGAACGAAAATGTGAAGCAGATAAAGCGTTACCCAGGCTGCACAATGAGAGAGGAGACTTTTACACTAAACCCATATCCTCCTCCACTCTTTATCGAATCTAAAGAAAAGACTCGACGAGCTACGGATTTATCGTACCCATTCCTAAGTACAGAAAAGAATCTCTCGGCTCCTTTTCGCTTGACGAGGTTTCGATTCCGGCTTCTACAACTCAGAAACTCAATGCACGATATATCAGGTTACTCGGATATGTTGTGACTAATTCTCAGGGTCCGGCAGCGCAGGACACCCCATGAGTAGTCTACTCATGGATGAAAGAGACAATTTTTTGTTGTAATGGAGCACCAGTAAGGTAGAAAACTGACTTGATTCCGAGTCGATGAAGAAAGAGGGAAGTGCCTCCGGGAGGACTTTTAGGGGGATCTATCCCGCATTTGCGTATCGTATGGGAGAAAACACCGAAACCCCCACTAGGTAGTCTGACTAACGAGACAAGATGCTGAACACAACAAACGCTATCAAGTCTTCTAGCTTTTGAAGCAGTGCAGTGAATTCTGCAGCCACTCAGAATTAAAACTCACATGGAGTTAGATTTGGTGAACGAAGTGATTATGAAACGAGAAAATTATGACTAGTAACTCGCGACAGCTTCTTTACTGATGAACTAGGGTGTGGTGGGTCTCTATGAGTCATAAAGATTATCTGATACAAATATTATCCTTCCGGAAATTGCGGAACGACAAAACCTGTCAACATATCATAAAACTTCTGCGTGGTTAACGTAAGAGTTACCGATCCCGCTGGAATAATATTCTCAAACAAAAAAAATTCAAACAAATTCTGTTGTCAAATTGAATAAATAGATTTTTTGATTGATTGTGCGATAAAATAAATCGAAAGAAGGCGAAATGCCGTGCAAAATAGGGCAAATAAACATGCCATCGTAATGAAATTTTCATATGCGTGTTGTGTATACAAATGTGAAAGCCTTTGATAAAATGGATTAACTGTAGCCATTAGTGAATCATATATCAACAAATAAAGTTCAGTCATAAAAACGTCGGTGTTAGCATAATAAATTTATCAGTTCTAACCAATCGCAAATCACATAAAATGAATACAAAAAATAATAAGTAATAGAGGTAATTATAATTATAGCAACGTTTCTTCTCCGTATTTTTGCTAATTTGAAACAATATCGTCGCTAGTTGTAAAAAGTAAACATTATTTACCATTCAAGTACACTGTTACTTTAAGATTATGAAAATAATTATGACAAAAATATTTTTAGCAACTAGATTAGATAGATTTACTTCAAACATATAAGCATTTAATTTGTAATCTTAAGATTCTATGAAATCTCATTCAAGTATCGATCGAAATTGGATGGCTGTATAACTTCAAACACACATAAAAATGAGCATACAAATTTTTGTGCATACAAATTTTTGTACATACAAATTTGAAAGCCTTTAATAAAATAGATTAGCCGTAATCATTAGTGGATACATATATCAACAAATAAAGTTCTATCCTAAAACGTCAAGTGCTAAACATAATCAACAAATTAAATTTATCAGTTCTTTTAATATAGCAAATCTCATAAAACTAATACAAAAAATAAGTAATAGAGGCAATTATAGTAATGTTTTTTTACTCTATTTTTCTAATTTGGAGCAATATCCTCTCTAGTTGTAAAAGTAAACATTATTAGCATTACTTAAGATTATGAAATAAGTTATGACAAAATATTTTCGGTAATTAGATTAGACGCATTTACTTTAAACGTACAAACATTTTGGTCTGTAACAAATTATAATTTGTAATCATAAGATTCTATGAAATTTTATTCAAGTATCGATCAAAATTGAATGGCTGAATACTTAAAAATTAATTAATTATTTCAAACACACATAAAAATGAGCATACAAATTTTTGTGCATACAAACGTTTGTACATACAAATTTGAAAGACTTTAATAAAATGGATTAACTCTAATTATTAACTAATACATGTATCAACAAATAAAGTTCAATCATAAAACGTCAAGTGCTAAACATAATCAACAAATTATATTTATCAGTTCTTTTACTATCGAAATCTCACAAAATTAATACAAAAAATAAATAATAGAGTCAATTATAGTAACATGCCTTCCCTGTATTTTTTTTGCTTTTGTGTACTTTTTGCTTCTGAAAACATTTTGATCTTTGAAAAATTACAGTTTGTAATTTAATTGTAATCCCAATTTGTAATCTTCTATGAAATCTTATTCAAGTGTCGATCAAAATTGGGCGTTTGAATACTTCAAACACACATAAAAATGATAAAACAAATGCTGAATCTATCTGAATTAATAATTTGACTAGATGAAAAGCTCCATGAAGTACAACAAAAGCATTTCTATATAATATTATATTTAAAAAAATATATATTTTGTGATTTTTTATATCATTTTAAATTAAACATTAAACTGTGTAAAAAGGCTTTCAAAATATAGAAATCTCTAGAAATAAAACAAATTGATTGTGACGAAAGAATGAACCCATAAAATGATTCCCAAACAGAGAGGCCCAAATGTTAACAGGGTGCGGCCCGGACATTTATGAAGCCAAGGGTGTAATTTCTTTTGTCATTGGAAATTTATGAGGAGATAAGAAAACATGTTGAAAGTTCTTTAAATATTACCGCAATGATGGTCTGCGCTGATATTTTTTAAGGTATAGAATTCTAATTACACGTTTTTATAAGTTATGTTGGCAGAATACGAATAAAGTTCTTGTGCATGTTGGTTGTTTGATAAACTTGGCAAAATGTCAAGATAAGAACAAAATTCTTGTGCACTTTGTCCCTCTATTGCGTGACTCATGGCATAATTTTAGCTAAATGGCGCGAGTAGTTTTTGCAAGCGCAATTCCATGGTAACAAAACGTATTTGATTGCCTACCCATTATACATTGCTTTAAGTAACTATAATTCAAAAAATGTTTCATTTGTTAGACTTAATGATAACATTACTTCCATAACAAAATTATAAAACATAAATATTTGCTTTCGACTTACTTCATGTGTTTTATTTTTTACAAACAGCACGCATAATCAGATTAAAGTTTTTAGACATAATGGTTAATAAAGCCACATAAGAATATACGTAAATCGGAAAATTAATACACAAACTGATTGAATGCAGTTTAGAAATCTAATAATTACCAAAATAATTTCTGGCTTGCCAATATTAAAATAAAAGCAAAAAGTGTAGAAGTTCTTAAGGCTGATTCATATATATCTGTTAAATATTTTACTAGAGATTGTCTTGAAATTTTTATGGCATATAATGGAAAAAACTTCATATTTATGTTATTAAATTTACTATTACAGAAAAGAATTAATGAATGAGTATTTTTAATGGAAATATATAAGTAAGTCAAAATAAATAAAGCTAGATTCGTCACCCCGTGGTATCAAACTAAGATAGCATGCAGATGGACTCAAGTTCGAATTTGCTGGTGGCGACTGTTGGAGCTTTTGCTTTCAAAAGAGAGAAGATTCGCTGGAGATTGTTGTTGAGTATGTGTCTCGCAATCACAGACAAGCTATTTAAGGAAAGGGTTTCGTGTTTTATTCCACACGACATGCAATTGCGAAACTCTATTTCTAAATACCCTCTCTCCCACAAGAAGGTAATTTTCTCCCTTTATGACCCTTGATAATAAAAAAAAACTAGCAAAAAGAGGGAGATGCCAACCAGTGAATTCAAGTTTGAATTCACTGGTGGCGACTGTTGGAGTCACTGCTTTCAAAAGTGAGAAGACTCGCTGGAGATTGCTGTTGAGTATAAGAGTCTCTCAATGACAGTCAAGCTATTTAATGAGAGTTTTTCGTGTTTTATTCTAAACGGCATGCAAATGAGGAACAGCTACTCCTAAAGGTCCCTAGAAGGCAAAATTCTCCATTTATTACCCATCAGTACCTTTTAATGTTATACATAAGTGGAACAAGAGACTCTCAAATATCTAACAAAAAAAAATAAGAACAGATATATTTTAAAATACCAAAACTATGTAACTGATGTAAGTATTTTAATTCTTTGTTTTCTATATCTATAAATATAATTTAAGAATTAGAAAGCCGCCACAACAACGTAAAATAGAAAATAAAATATTAAAAAAATAAAATTGGTTGGTCCGGTATACAGGTTACCCATAAAATTTAGAATTTAATGTAATAACAAAACATTTAACAGCAATTTCAAAAAATTAACAACTATAGAATTCCAAATGAGAATGAGATTTTCCTTTCTTGAAAAATCTCCTTTTCATTTTTAAAATAGAATGGTTTTCCTTTCACTAGACGATATTTTAGAACAATTTTGCATTATTTAATTATATAATTATTAGCTCGTGAAAGAAATTTAAATAAATATGTATGAAAAAGCTCATGAAAGAAATTTAAATAAATCAATAAGAATATCCCGTGTAAGAAATTAAAAAAAAAAAAATAATAAGAAACATTGAAAGTAGTCGAGAATAAAAAAAATTATCAAGGAAACGAAAAACTCAGCTCTCAAAAACAATACTCATAATTTTATGGGTAATAATGAGAGTTATTCATTGCTGTACGATTTATTTCTGACTTCTACTAGTACTAAAATTAAGATAAAGTGTGAATATTTAAAAAAAATAGCAATTTCGGGTATTTAAAATTTGCAGTTTTAGTTCAATATCTAATAATCATACATTTTTTTGCTTAATATATGACTATCGTTTCCTATTACAACATTATTAATATCTTGGAAAAAAACCCATCATGTTTGTCTATATACACTTAGATTTTGACATTGACACATGCCTTATTTCATTGGCTATGCTAAAGTGATTTAAGAAGTATGGAGGTTGTAAGTATGAAATGGAGGTTGTAATAATGATGTATGGTTATTAGATTATTAGATATATTAGATACTCGAAACTGTAAGAATCTCAAGTAATTTAAGCAGTATAGAGGTTGTAAATATGATATGGAGGTTGCAATAATGATGTATGGTTATTAGATTATTAGATATATTAGATACTCGAAACTGTAAGAATCTCAAGTAATTTAAGAAGTATAGAGGTTGTAAGTATGATATGGAGGTTGTAATAATGATGTATGGTTATTAGATTATTAGATATATTAGATACTCGAAACTGTAAGAATCTCAAGTAATTTAAGAAGTATAGAGGTTATAAAATGATATGGAGGTTGTAATAATGATGTATGGTTATTAGATTATTAGATATATTAGATACTCGAAACTGTAAGAATCTCAAGTAATTTAAGAAGTATAGAGGTTGTAAGTATGATATGGAGGTTGTAATAATGATGTATGGTTATTAGATTATTAGATAGATACTCGAAACTGTAAGAATCTCAAGTAATTTAAGAAGTATAGAGGTTGTAAATATGATATGGAGGTTGTAATAATGATGTATGGTTATCAGATTATTATATATATTAGATACTCGAAACTGTAAGAATCTCAAGTAATTTAAGAAGTATAGAGGTTGTAAATATGATATGGAGGTTGTAATAATGATGTATGGTTATTAGATTATTAGATATATTAGATACTCGAAACTGTAAGAATCTCAAGTAATTTAAGAAGTATAGAGGTTGTAAGTATGATATGGAGGTTGTAATAATGATGTATGGTTATTAGATTATTAGATATATTAGATACTCGAAACTGTAAGAATCTCAAGTAATTTAAGAAATATAGAGGTTGTAAGTATGATATGGAGGTTGTAATAATGATGTATGGTTATTAGATTATTATATATATTAGATACTCGAAACTGTAAGAATCTCAAGTAATTTAAGAAGTATAGAGGTTTTAATAATGTGTATTCGAAACTGTTAGTGACGCAGATTAAATCTCATTTAATTGTAGTGGCATACAGAAAAAGTACTCAGTAATAAATACATATTTAATTTTTGAAATAGGTTTTCTCCGCGGAATAAAATTTAAATGAAAAATTAAAATTCTACAACAGCAGCAGGGATACTAAATCTTTTTTTTTTTTAATTCTGGCAATTTATAAATTGCAACAGTTTTATTTTATTTATTCAAGTTACCTAAAAGTATTTTTGTTGAATTATTATAATTTATACTTTATATAATTGGAGTTTTTTTTTTGAGATTTAAATGAAAATTTAATTAAATTATTTAAATTTAAATTAAATAAAATTAATTTAAATTTTATTTATTTATCAATGGAATGCGGGCGGCCTGTCCTAATCTAAGAAAGTTGAGATTCAACATTCCCTTTCCAGCTACGATGTTGGAACTTGTGGTGGGCTATGACTCACTGTATAGCAGGATGCCCGGACTTGCGTGCGGACTCTAAGAGTGAAAAGATATTGGAGAGCTAGAACTTTGATGATGAGACATTGACTTTTTTCTCTTATTGTTTCCTTTTTTCAGTTCCTTCTATTAATTCACACTCTCCCTATATGTATCTTGTTCAAATTTTCAATCGTTAACAAAATACCTTGTATTCATCCCCTCAAGTTCAAATACATTTTTTAAAATTTATAGTGAATGACACTTGATGTTAATACAATTTTTTCAAATATTAATTCATTAAATAAATTTAATTAATTAATTTTAGTTTTTTTTTTTACATTTAAGTTGCGTGTATCTAATAATAGATGGCGCCAGATGTAAAAGCAAAATTTCAACTTTATTCGTAAAGGACTTTTCTGCAATATAGTAAAAAAAAAAAGTACAAATTGACTTACATTTTTTTATATATATATATTATTGTTCTTCTGTGTGTTTTACACTGTTTTGATCTCGTAAGAGTTTCTCATTATCTCTTGTCATTGGAAATAAAAAAGAAAATTATTTATCATCTTACCTGCTCCAATAGCTGCTCATGGAATTTGGCTGTAGAATGTATAGTAAGCCCATCTTCTTCTTCATCTTCCTTGTAGAGCAGAGAAGCTTCTTTTACAGGCGGAGGCTTATAGGCTGTGCCTGCGGGAAGGGACTCCTCGTGCACTAAATAAGCACACTCGGGATCTTCCTTCTGAGTCTCTAAGGTCATGGAATGAACTCACTAAAAAGAACAAATGTATCTTAAATTGAGTGCAGCAAATAACTTTATCTAACTTTAATATATAAAATACTTGAATCGATACCAATCGATAAGTTAATGCAAAGTTTAAGAAATGGATCCATCTTTGAGTGGAACATCTCGAATATCTATTCTACTGGCAAATAATTGATCATTATTTAGATTCAAACATCGTATTTTTTCTATAATCACGTAAGATTAATTTGAATTTTTTTACATTTTTAATATCTCTGTTGTAGCATATTTTGTGATGGTATATTATTCAATGGTATAAAAAAATACTTCAATTTGTATTGAATTTCTCGGGATCTTCTTTCTGAGTCTCTAAGGTCATGGAATGAACTCACTAAAAAGAACAAATGTATCTTAAATTGAGGGCAACAAATAACTTTATCTAACTTTAATATATAAAATATTTGAATCGATACCAATCGATAAGTTAATGCAAAGTTTAAGAAATGGATCCATCTTTGAGTGGAACATCTCGAATATCTATTCTACTGGCAAATAATTGATCATTATTTAGATTCAAAGATTTGTATTTTTTCTATAATCACGTAAAATTGATTTGAATTTTTTTTACATTTTTAATATCTCTGTTGTAGCATATTTTGTGATGGTATATTATTCAATGGTATAAAAAAATAATACTTCAATTTGTATTGAAAATAAATAGTATAGTTTAAAATAAGGAAAAAAAAAATTATCGAAATTATTAAAATTAATTATCGAAAAATTATTTCTTTTCTATCGCAAGCATATGATTTGCTATATAGCATATGATAGCATTGATTGCATATATAGCATTGATTTTGACCAACGTAAGATAATCACTATAGAGCAGGTTAAGGTTTCTTGTTTCTCTTTGTCAGTAATGAAAAACAAATAAAAATATTTATACATTTTCAGTGACTGGTAAAAAACCAAGACGTAACGTTTCAACAAGAGAATCTGTATTCAGACATAAAAATAATGATCGCTAAAATTAAAGTGTGTTAAAATAATAGGAACAAAATAGCATTTAAAATATGGTAATTTTTTTGTAAAGCAATCCTATTAGCCCTGAAATATAATTAATTACTAATTATAATTTTTAAATACTCGTAAATATATCCCTGCAGTGGGGATTCACCAAATGAAAAGAACAAAAAGCTGATTTTTGAAAATTAAATGTGCAAGTATAAAATTCACCTTTATAATTAATACAAACATATGCAAAACGACATGACAGTGGTTGAAATGTGAGTTATCTTACCATAAAATTATAACAAACTAATTCCGGCACAATTTAATTGATAAATCATTCGCTTAATCATTTCAATTTCAGAGCTTTTATTTTTATTGTACTCATATTGAATTTGTGCTTTGTATTCTTGAGAAAATCAATCCTGGATTGTAAAGAAAAGCAAAAGCTTTGACATATTACATGCCTGTTTCTATTATTTTTAAGGCACCTTCCATTTTATCAGAATTTAGAGTCAAGGTTTTTAAATAAAATTAAAATAATATTAAACAACCTTACTGTTGTTTTATATATGTACAATAATAAAAGATGTCGCAGCCTAAAAAAAGCTCATTTCTAAAAATTAAGCACTTTCGAGAATGCATGCAAACCAATCAGTGATAATCAACTAATTACCTGCGACAAATATTTTATTGTTGTACATATATAAAACAACCGTAAGCTTGTTTGATATTATCTTAATTTTATTTAAAAACCTTGCACTCTAAATTCTGATAAAATGGAAGGTGCCTTAAAAATAATAGAAACAGGCATGTAATATGTCAAAGCTTTTGCTTTTCTTTACAACCCAGGATTGATTTTATATCCCCTTTTGTTTTAATTTATTTCAAACTTTGGATTTTAAGAAGTTCTCAAATTAAATTTAGTCTTCCTTTTTTTTGATTAAACTTGTTAAAGAAACGAAGATCATGTATCAAAGGGATGTTACTTGTTTTCAAATTGCAAGCACTTTTACCTGAGACCATCCCTTGAAACGGTAGATATATAACAGATTAAATTTTTATCCAAATTACACTACCAGGGGCTGCAACACTGTCATTGCACCACAGCAATATGGAACGCTCTTTTCAGCGAAATTGACACATCCCTCTCCTCTTCTTCGAACACAAAGGAAGGGTTTTGCTACCTACATATTTTATCCCGCCCATCCCCGGTACAGATATGGGTACTTTCTGTTCGACTTCGCTTGTCTGTAGGGATTGCAATACCGGTATACAGGGATACCGAATACCGGTATTTTGATCCATTTATACAATTTTGTAATACCAGTATTCACAAGTTTAAATACCGTTATTTCGGTATTTACTAGAAATTTAGAATTCTTATCTGTGAAATTCTTATTCTTATCTGTGAATTCTTATCTGAAAACTAGAAATTCTTATCTGTGAAAACAAAATTGTAGTTGTGAGGAAAGTGTGTAATATTTCGATATTTTTTAAATTGGTGAGTTTGTTATTCACATTGTATTTGCATATCGTACTTTAGAATTCAAAATATTTTTCAGATTTATTATATATATACTCATAAACAATATTCGATAATATTTCGGTTTATGTTTTTTAAGATCACATTTCAAAAATTTGCAATAGTACTATAGTTTTACACTTTTTTGTGATTTAAATAAATAAGATGTCAATTTACTTTTTTGTGATTTAGATAAATAAGATGTTCATTTACTTTTTTGCGATTCTTTATATACTGTTATAATTTATACGTTACAAAAGTTTTAATGATATTTACATTCTCTTATAAAACTGGCAAATAAAACACCTGTGTTTTCTTTCTTTTTCTAAAATTTCTACTACCGGTATTAAGATCTAAAAAATACCGAATACCGGTATTGAATTTTGGTCCGATATTGCAATCGGTACTTGCCGAGTTTGAAATGAGGCTTCCCCAGGTCAGAAAATTACTTAAGGAGCATATATAGAAGTTGTCTTTTATAATTAAACAATTAACTATTACAATATATGTGCTTATTAATTGAAACATAAGCATATAGAATTGTATTCATAGCTTATTGTTCAATAAAAATTAGCTATAATTGTTATAAACAATAAGCTATGAATACAATTTCATATGCTTATTGTTCAATCAGTAAGCACACATATTGTAATAAAGCATGCAACAAAATTAACGGTTAGCCTAACTTTAACATGTTATACAAATAATTAATTTACTTGTAGCACAAAAAGTATTAAACATCCTTTTTATTTTAACGCTATTATGAATAGAATGAAAATGTTATACAATCTAATTTAATTAATGCGTAATACATTTTTATAAATTATAATGATATTTCATTATAATGCTTGAATATTTTCATTTTGAAAAATCATTTCTGATTAGTATGATTATGAATCAATGATGATAACATCTAGATAGTCGATAAATGCGATAAAAAAAAAGCTCATTTCTAAAAATTAAGCACTTTCGAGAATGCATGCAAAACCTATCAGTGATAATCAACTAATTACCTGCGACAAATATTTCAATGGGACGATAAAATAACAATAAATGAACGTATGATTAATATTTCTTGTGTTATTCAAAACATATTTCCATTTTCTTCAATTTGATTGTATTTTTCACTTTTTTAATAAAATTTGGAAATTTTAAAGTCATCCAAAAAAACCTAAAGGAAATTAATGGTGTAATTTTCAGCCTTAAAATGCATTGCTTTTAATTGTATGATTTTGATTTATTCAGGATACTAATCTCTAAATATGAGATACAAAAATGTTAATTTCTCTCAATTAATTTCAGATTTGAAATAAAATAATAAATACTCAATACAATCAGCGAACAACTGAATTTGTTTGAAAAATATTCAAATTTATAAGAACCTGCATTGTTGTTTATCGATTAGAAAGAAGACCGTAACAAATATTGATGTCTCAAAATTTATATATACACTGTCCAGTCACGTTAATGTGACCACCACCTTCTTTCGACGTCAACGTGAAATAACCAATCACAAAAGGCAGGTGGCAGCACATTGCAGTGGAGTGTATATAATGAATTCCACTTAATACCACTTAAATACCACTTAATATCACATTCCACACTCCACTTAAAGCCAGGATAATCAAGAGTGTATATTCTGACTTTTGACAGGTGGTCACATTAATGTGACTGGACTGTGTATATTGGGGTGTTTCTTTTATGTTTGCTAACAGCGGACCAGAGGTCTCAGCGGAACAGCGGACCAGAAAAGTCTCCCCAGAATCGTATGTGTTTATGTAAGACAGAGAAAATGAATAAGGCTCATCTACTTGTTTGCTCTGGACTGGACCCTTAACGTGTAACAAAATGGTAATTTGTGTACTCTTTACTGGAGGACCAGGGAAAACATGTTCTGGTCACACGGGATTTTTATTATGGTGCTTCTAGCTTTTTTAATTTTTATCCTTAGAACATTTAACTTGTTTCTAGCTGCTTTTAAGGCCTTTTGATCATTAATTTTCTTTAAGAATGTCTGGTCTTTTCCATTTATAATTTTAATTTGCTTATATGTTTTTTAATTTCTATTGTAAGTGACCAAATTTGTATGAATTGAGTTTAAGTAAAACCATAAGTAACAACAACAGTTTCCCAGAATCAAGAAATAATGCCTCACAGGAGGACTTTCCTGGTGTCTGTGTTGAATTTATATGGGGGTGTTGAATAGTGTGGGGGAGATTAGAAAAACTCTCACCAGGTAGACTAACTATGGATGCGAGAGCTTACATATTCTGTCACAATCTCCGTTTAGTCACCTGGCTTCTGAAAGCAGTGATCAGAACGCACTTCATCAGCTCACATTTAACCCTTAGTCCTCCTGCTTACTAGCTGGAAACATTATTAATGGGTCAAGAATCTGGTGAAAAATGCTTTTTCAATTAACAGTTTAAAAAAAGTTTTATCCAAAATAATTGAAATAAACTAACTAGACAACGTTTCGTGTTCTAAATGAATAAAAATTATTTATCTGCTTTTTTCTCGAGTTTCGAGAAAAGTCGAGTTTCGAGTTTCGAAACTATTTGTAATATACGGTCCTTTGTATCAAGAGCATTTATTTTTTTTCATTTTTATCCCAATTTGGAAATTTTTTTAAAAGGTATTTTTAAAAATTTACAAAAAGAAAATTATTAAAGAATTTTCTTTTAAATTAGTATATTCGTTTAGTGTTCTATCGATGAAAAGTAATTTCAAAATAAGTTATTTCGCTTCCGATCACTTAAGTAACTTATGTAAAATGAAAATATTTGTTGAATTCAATTCAAAACTATTGAAACCGTTAGTTTTCAAGACTTCCACGTATTAATATTTTCAAGCTGTTTCTGATAAATACTCTGATATTTTCTCCTTTTAGTTGTTTGTCAACTAAATTTTGACATTCGAATGAAAACTCATTTGCAGTCATTTTCTGTAAAATGACTTTTTAAATGTTATATTCTTAAGCATACTTTGTTTTGTTAGTTGCAATAATAACCTGAGGTTAGTTTTATCTTGAAATTTATTTTACTAACGATGTTATTTTTTTTTTAGAAAAATCTCAAAAAATACGATGGTTGCATTCCATCCCATTTGTATAAGAGTTTCTTTTAGAATTTTATTTAGATTTTAATAGGAATTTTGCGAGATTCAATGTCTTTTAGTGAAACTGTATTCCCTTCATATTTACTTCCTAGTTTTATTTAACGGTATAGTTCTCAAAAAATCAAATTAGCATTTAAACGTATTGATGATGGCTGTCTTGAAGAAATTCAAAGTCACCTAGAAAATATTGGAAACTAGAGAGCATTTACAACTTTAATTTAACCAAGCAAGGCAAGTGATACCTTTTTAAGTCACACATTTAGTATTATACATTTAAGTTAGTGTGAGGCAATAACAAACTAAATTATAATAATAATATTGTAAATTAAGTTATCACGTACATATTTACTGATTTCCCTATATTGAAGAGAAATCGCAAAAATTAACAATAACGTGTTCAAAGAAGAATCCAATGAAAACAGTTTTATATTTTTAAATAAAAGGTGCTGAATGAAACTGGTGCTGGAATCTCAGTGCTTCTTCTGCAAGTAACATACAAATTCATTTAGGAGATTGAAGTAATAGTGACGTTGTAATAAAGAAGTAAGAAATAACCCGTACCTTACAGAGACTTCGAAGCATCATCTGCAGAAATAATTGCGTTTGAAGGCAGTTGGAAGATCAGAATCAAGCCAAATAAGATAGAAGTCAAATAAGACAATCAAGTGGTTGAATGTGAGACCTTCGGTAGTTCACAAACTAAAGGAACTATTTCAAACCAATTCGACATCCTGAAGGTTCACCAATGAACAGTTAAGAAGTAAATCGACAACAGATCACCGATATTTTAATTATTCGAACGGAACCAGAACCTCAACCCTAACCCAACTTAAGTGTTGCGTTGCTGCAACCACCGAAATTATGGTGTAAAGATCGAATGTGCGAAGTAGGTTTCACGAAAGTGTAAGTGAAGCTACCAGTCATTTATGTGCCATTCGTTTTGCGTGACAGGAAAAAGTGTTTTTGGAGAATTGGTCAAAATATCCACTAGATTGCGGAGAAATGGATAAAGTCCATGTTAAGACAGCAAAACACTAGCAGATGTTGCTTGATTTGAAAAGAACTTGGAACCCAATATAACATCCGTGATTCATACGAAGGAAACTGTATGTGAGATGATTTCTTTGTCTGTGGATGCAAAGACTTTAAAGTCTTTCCTTGGGGAACCTTGATTGTTCAAGTCTATATGGATGATTCTTAAGTGCGCCTATATTCTGTGTATAAATACATCTTACAAGTTGACTATACTAAACCACACAGGACTTGAATTATGGAAGAATATATTTAGTGCCAAATAATTTAGTGCATAGTGTGGCCATCTTGATATCCTGACCTAAATCCCATGCAGCGTGTTCAGGATGCTGTAAATGTTGCCATGATGTTGTAAATGATGCAACTACCAAAATTACGATGTAAAGATCGAATATTTGCAGTAGATTTCACGAAGATGTACGTGAGTCTGCCAGCCATTTATGTGTCATTAGTACAGAAAAGACAGACAGAAAAGAGTTGCGTGACAGAAAAGAGTGTTTGAGGATTATTGGTTAATATACCCACTAGATTGCGGATAAATGGATAAAATCAATATTAAGATTGCAAAGAACTAGCAGATGTTGCTTGATTTAAAAAGAACAAGGAACCCAATGAAACACCCGTGATTCACACGAAGGAAATTGTGTGCGAGAGGATTTCTTTGTCAGTCGATGTAAAGATTTTCATGTCTTTTCTCGTACAGCCTTGATTACTCAAGTATATATGGCGATTCTTAAGTGCGCTTATATTTCGGTTCATAATTTCATATTATAAGCTGATTATGCTAGACCACACAGGACTTGTATTAGGGAAGAATATATTCATTACCAAATAATTTAGTGCATACTATGTCCAGCTTGACATCTTGATCTAAATCCTATGCAGCGTGTTCGGGATGCTGCAAGAAGACATAATGCTACTCTCAATCCTCCTTTCCAAAGCCTTGCTACTCGTAAAGCAGCTTTGTAAGAACAATAGCTACATATACAGCATAATCGATATTCCATAATCGACCCTATACTGTGTAATCGATAGTATCACAGATCGTTGAACTTATTGTAATGTTGTTTAGGTTGATAACATTTCATATTGAAGATGCTGTTTGCTCATCATAACAATTGCCTGATTGTCTTGTTCTAATGTTGTCTTACATATGTTACTCGCTATGTATTTTTGTATACTTTGTTTTATTTTCATTAAAATCAACATATAGCTTTTTTTAAGTTATTATTTTTGTCATTATTTCTAATCTTTTTGAAAGTGTAAAAGTACAGATATTAGAGTAGTATCTGTGCGCTAATATCTGTAGAGTAGTATCCCTCAAATTAATTGCTCTTTAATCTATTTATACTTGTATATTAAGGTTATTTTTATTTTATATTGGAAATCGAAAATGAAATTTTAGAGACAAAGTTAACGATTTTCATTTCCATATGTTGTATCTATGGAAACAAAATGTTTCTTACACTAATTTCTCAAGAATTTTCCCCAATTTAGTTATATATATATACATTTTGTATAGAGAATCGATATTACATATTGATGGAAATATAAATAACAATTTATGATATTTTTGCTGATTACTAGATAGGACCTTAATGTATTGCCATTAAGTTGCAGTATTAAAAAAAAAAAACTAAAAACATATTTTAAAAAAATGAGAAAAATGCATTTCATGCTTTTAATTTAGAGGCCTGATGGCCGAATGGTTAGCGCTCTGGCGTTCGGTAGCACAGGTATCGGGTTCAAATCCCGGTTTTGCCCATGGGTGTTGTAGTGGTTCGGAATCCACTTTAAACCGTAGGTCACGGTCCTAATAGGATCGTAGAGCGCTGCGGGGGCATTGTTACTCCGCGTCCGTGACTTACCATCAAGTTACACGGGCCCCCTGAGTAATGCAAAGTGAGTAACGTCTGCGCAGCCCTTATGGCGAAAGATCACGGTCTATTTGCCAGCTGCATTAGAAAAAAAAAATGCTTTTAATTTGTGAAACTCTTGATTTTTATCATATCAGCAAATTATTATCTAATATATTAAATGGTAGTTTTGACATGTGTTAAAACAATTATGTGATAGTTATAATATTTTCAGTTGTAGATGCCAGTAAAATATTCATATAAGCTCATAGGAATGTAAAAAAGTAAAATTAATTTAATTAATCAATGAATATTATCAAGAATAAAAATTGTATCTGCAAAAATAATATTTTATTGAAGTTTAAGAAATAAAACAGGTTTATATTAAATTAATTAAATTTTAGTTCTGTGTTTTTGCATAGTTTTTAAGTGATTTTTCATAACTTTTTAAATTAACTATATATATATTTATTTTATACAATTACTATTTTACATACACTTTAAAATAATTAACATCCGATAAAAAAACTTTTGCAAAGGGCAAATTAGTTATTTTAAATACAAATATGCAATATGACATGTGTGCATTTAAATTAATAATGAAATAAATCTAGTAACAAAGAACAACACAGCTTTCGATGAAAATTGAGAATTAAAGCTTTAGAGCTTAAACATAATAAACACAGACTTTTCTTAAACATGTGTGTATATTTTCTTCTTCATTGGCGAAACAGCCCCATGTCTGCCCACTGGCAGATTTTGAGATAGGAGATATTTATATTTTACGAGGTAAGGTTGTCAGCCCTACAGTCATATTAGAACGAGACCTACTATTTAAAGTGGATTTCGAACCACTACAAACATACATGGCATTGTCGGGACTCGAACCCGAAACCTGTGACACCGAAAGTCAGATACTCGCCCATCAGGCCCCATGTGTGCATGTAAGATTTATAAATTATTTTTTTGTTGCAATTAAGCTTCATGCATTAATTTATAATAATTCAAATTTTTTTATTTCTTTATATCAAAATGGTTAAAATATTATATAGAAAAAACTGAGTAAATGAAATGCAAATGAACTTGAAGGCATGAATTAGTTTGCATTATAAATTTAATTATTTTTATTCTGTATTTCAAACAGACGCGCATTATCCTTGCTATGTCGCAGATACACTTATGAAATTCAAGTAAATTGATTAGGTTGAATATTTTAAAAAGCTAAGCAAACAAAGAAACAGAGAAGACAATTTCACGAAGAGCTTCTGACTCAATTTTATTTATTTGGTTTACAGAGAGTGAAATGAGTTACCGTAATACTTTTGCTCAGAAAGAGACTATACATTATTTATTTTTTTTATTTCCATTCATTCTTAGATTTTTATGGGAAAAATTCACGGAAAAGACTGACTCAGAGAAAGGCCATTCTCTGCGTGATTCTGTTTGATTGTTCAGGTGGATAAAAAGTGAATCAACTGTCTGATGAAATGAGACAAGAGGGAGTGAAAGAATTATGATACAACAATTCTTCAAATTGTATCAATATGACAGCTAATTCGACTTCCTTTTGCTACAAGTAAATAGAATGTTACATGGAACGACACGGAGTTTCTTCAATGAAGATCCAAAAAGAGAATTTGTGAGAACTCAATACTGAATATCAAAAAAGTTTATTTTGAAAATAAATATTATTAAAGATTAATCTTTTTAACATTTATCACATATACAATATATGTGTTTGGGGGCCAGAATGGCCGAGTAGCTAGCGCTCTGGCCCTCGGTACCACAGGTTTCGGTTTCGAGTCCCGGCGGAGACATGGGTGTTCGTAGTGGTACGGAATCCACTTTAAACCGTAGCTCCCGGTCCTTATAGGATCGTAGAGAGTTGCGGGGGCATTGTCACTCTGCGTGCGTAGCTTATCTTCAAGTTACACGCACCCCCTGGGTAATGCAAAGTGAGTAACGTCTGTGCAGCGCTTGCCTAAAGGCATACAAGACCAAGCTGTCTATGTGTTTGCCAGCTGCATTAGAAAAAAAAAATATCTGTGTTTGGAGTAATATTATAAGCTTAAAAAAGAAATCTTAAAAATTATAAGCTTAACTTAAAGAAATTATATGCTTAAAAAGAGGAAGTTAGTCTGAGTAGGATAAAATATATGCTCTTTAGTCTATTTTCAAATTGTTACATTTAAGGAATACGATTGACCCAACTTATTTGATGAACTGTTATAATTTTATTAAATTAATTACAAATTGTGATTGCTTACAAAATTAATAATTAGCTGCAAATTGTATTACATTTTATATTTAGTTATACTGGATGCCCTGAAAAAGACTGAGGGTTTTCAAAACGTAATAAAACACACACAAAAAAACAATAAAGGTTGAAAAGCAATTCTTGTAATAAATTCAAGATATACGAAATAAATTATAATACAGTTAAAAATAAATCTAATATTTATAAATTATAATTTTTTATTTAATATAATTACATTTTTTATTTAATATAGTTACATTTGTGAACTTTCGTATGAATTTGTTGTAGAAAACTGTTTTTTTTATTATTAATCTTTCTCTGTTATTACTTTTTGAAAATAGACAGTCTTTTTCAGGATAAATTTTATGTACAATTTCGAAACGCTGAAAAATGTCACAAAGTAAGATAAATAGCTAAAATGGTGCATTAGATAGTTTCAATATATAAAACTTTAATAGTATATTGGTAGTTATATTGTCTCTATATGATACAACAATTGCTAGCTCACTAAAGATTTGATTCAGTAATTGCCTCTTAAAATTCTTTTTGCAATGTTTTGATACTATATAGAAAGAGTATATAGGCGCAAAACTTTTCAACTTTTACAAATTCGGAGTTTTTTTACAATATTTTGCTTAATACAGTGTATATCGGTATATTATCAAACACAAATATTTTTGGCTACAGATAAAAGGGAATAAATATTTTAAACTAAATGTAATTAGAAAAAGTGAAACTTAGCATATTTTTAAATAATGCTAGCAATAAAAATTTCAGACTCCATCAGAAAAAGGTATCCATAATAAAAATGGGCACTGAATCAAATAGTTAAAGATTTCTTATTGTTTTATAATATTTGTGAAACTCAAATGAAAATGTGTTAAAAGACTTATTATATCTCTCCATAGATTATTAGACGATACTACTCTTTCTTATTTATATCTCTCTATAGATTACTAGATGATGATACTTTTACAAATTCGGAATTTTTTTACAATATTTTGCTTAATACAGTGTATATCGGTATATTATCAAACACAAATATTTTTGGCTACAGATAAAAGGGAATAAATATTTTAAACTGAAAGTAATTAGAAAAAGTAAAACTTAACATATTTTTAAATAATGCCAGCAATAAAAATTTCAGACTCCATCAGAAAAAGGTATCCATAATAAAAATGGGCACTGAATCAAATAGTTAAAAAATTCTTATTGTTTTATAGTATTTGTGAAACTCAAATGGAAATGTGTCAAAGACTTATTATATCTCTCTATATAGATTATTAGATGATACTACTCTTTATATTTATATCTCTCTATAGATTACTAGATGATGAAAAATTTCGTTTGGATATCTTAAGGAGTTTTCGCTGATAATACTGGCACTAAATCAGAAGCCTCGTAAAATCCAATCTCTAAGAGTCTAATGGCTTATGGAATTCCTGTTCCAGGAGGCGATATTAATTATTTTAGACGGCACTTTCTCGCTCGATTGATTATTAACTCATGCATGATTGAGGATTCATATCTCATTTAATTAAAATCAACTAGAAATAAGAAATTTGAATGGCGTTAATTCGATCGTTATGACATTTTTTAATTTAGTCATGCATATATATTTGAAAAAATATATAAAAAACATTACACACGTATTTCACATTTAAAATAGTTATTAATAAAATCAATATATCTTATTTGAACATTTGACAGTAATATGCGGATTTGGAATACATTTCTTTAAATTAATTCCAAATTTCTAAAATAATATTTCTCTATGTTTTATTTTTTCCTGTTTTTTGTCGCCTGGTAACGTCTAAATTATTAATGAACAATGTGAGGGGTTCGTATTAATTTTTTTAATTTAAAAGTTGTATAAATTATGTATGTTTCTAAAATAATCATTCTCTTGGAAATTAAAAGTTAATAGGCTAAAAGTATACATAAAATCGTAAAATTTAGGAAAGTTTTAATAAATAGTTTGTTTTATGAAAAAATTTAAAAAATTCTGGGAATTTAATCATATTTGTGGGTGGAACTTTTTCATTGAAATTTTAGGCTTAAAAATTAGATATTATAATAACATTTATATGAAAAAACATTATAAAAATAATTGAATATTTCAATTTCATAATTAAACTTCTTTATGTCTCTTAATACTAGATAAATCGTTTCTATATAATTTTATAAACACATCACTAAATTTACTAAATTTATTATTATTACTAGTAAATTATTAATACTTATTACTAAATTTCGATTTATTTGATTAAATATTAAACGAAACACATTAACTTCTTAAATACCTCAAATGGCAATAGAATATTTAAATATATAAATAAACTGGCTTAGTTAATCAATGAAACGATATCATTTTTGTATCCAAATTGTATTCTAAATATTCAATGCAAAATATTAGTGACAAAATTTTAATACTGACTGTTTCACGAATTTAATATTATAACACACAATAATCAATTAGGTATCATTGCTTAGCAATATCTGAGTATTTTTCTGTAAATTATTAATTTAATTAAGTTAACAACAAAAGTTACAACTGCAAAACATATGAATTTCTTAAATACCTCAAATGGCAAAAGAATATTGAAGAATATACGTAAACTATCTTAGTTAATCAATGAAAAGAAATCATTTTTGTATTTAAATTGTATTCTAAATACTTAATACAAAATATTAATGATACATTTTTAATATTGACTGTTTCGCGAATTTAATACTACAATATAAATAATCAGTAAGGTATCATACTTTAGCAATATCTGTTGAGCATTTTTCCGCAAATTAATAATTTAATTAGTTATCAACACAAATTACAATTAAAAAACACATTAACTTGTATTATAATAAGTTATTTATAATAATATTATAATAAGTTATTAGTAATAAGTATTATTTCTTATTTCATTTGAAAAAATTAAAAACACATTTTTATAGAAGAAAATATTTACAATGACTTATTACTAAAAACTAATAATTGAAATAATATACCATAAATAATTCCAGAAATGAATACTGTAAGTTATTTAGTCTCTAATTTTTTTTTAAAAGAGTAATTTTGTAAGCTGGAGAATTTTACAATTTTAAAGAATGTAAAAGTTTCAAACTGAATATTTTAATATTGTATTTATGTTGATTTTGGGATCAGAACATAGAAAATAATTCATTTGAAACCCTCACAACTAATTATTTTTATTTTAAAATAGCATAAGTCACAAAATAAAAATAATTTTTTAAGTCTTTCAGCTATTTCTTCCTATTACTTTTAAACCTAGATATATAGTATAAAAAAAATCACAATGAATCATTTGTATGTTATTTATATAAAATATATTAAATAAAAAGTACGATATAATATTCTTTTTTAAATAAAAACTATGTTTAAACAAAATAATTATCTATTTCGTTTGTAAAAAGTAATTTGAGTGTATAAAATCTCAAATTTATACATACAATTGACATTTCATTCTTTTATCGGAACAGTTTAACATAAGATAATTTCTGTGATAATATAATAATTTTTTTAAAATATCATTTCTATAAGAAATTTAATAACTAATTAATAATGAGAATCTTAAACAAGAAGGAAAAAAGATGTTAATTTAATAGAAAATCCATCATTTTTTTAAAAAGTACTTTTTTGAATTTAAAGAAATTTTAACTAATATATAGAACAGTTTTTTGAAAAAAGGGTTATACAGATAGAAACACAAAAAGAACAGTTAGATTTAAACAAAGTCGACAAAAAAAGTCAGAAAGACAATACGTTGTTAAAATATTTTTTGTACTCTATCTAGCCGGGATTTTTATCTCATAAAAATAAAGATAGTTTTTTTTTCAATTAGTAGATAAACTACCATGAATCAACCACTAACTACAATGAACAAAGTACTTATTGAACAATACGCCATTTCTTTCATGTCAAACCAAATCAAAACAATCCAAGGCACGGATTTGCTATTTTTAGCTCATGGAAAGCTGTATTTAGATTTGTGACCAATGTACGTAAACAAATGTGTGAAGGCATGTCAAAGTGGAGGAAGTGATGAGTTAAGAAGAGTTGAACGACAGAACTCACCGTTTTGACGGAATGCGAATTCAGAAGAGGAAAGTTTCATTTACAGAACAGAAAAATCTGCTACTGATGCGATCGGAAATTTATTGGACACACCTGGAAACTGTTCTGCTGTACCTCACTGTTGGAGCCATTGATTTCTGCACCTGACTCGTGCCAGTGAGCGCATGCGTCTGATCGATAACTATGACATCATCCAACACGGAATGTTGCGTTTGAAATTGCCATAAGTTTAAAAAATATACTATTAACATCTGCACGAGTGGCATTATACTTATAAATGAAGCATTCCTCCAAGTAGTACCGAGTGTCAGACATCTGATTGAAAAAAGTTGTGTTCAGGTGCAAGAATAACTGTGCTGAAGCTTTGACAGGAATGATGTAAAAATCCAAGCAAATTTCGTTATAATAGAAAAGAACGTCAACAGAAATTAAATATAATCACGAACTGATGAACAAAGAAAGCTTATCCAGTTTTATTATTTAAATATATTTACTTTATTTTTTGGACCGGTTTCGAACTAAGCCGCCTTAGATTTGGAAACCCAATTCACTATGCACCAGGGTGCTCTACGCTCTATCTGTTCATGCAAAATAAATAAACAAATATTTCGTTTCAACTATCTCTAAATATCTATTAGTAAATCTATGATGCTTGTATGTTTTAAGAGAATAAAAAATGTATAGTAATATAAGTCTTTAAATGGTTTTTGTACACATGTTCTTTTTGAATAATTACATTTTCCGGCTAAATGTATATATGTTGTAAAAATTATTTATATTAAAAGCTTATTGAATTACAGTTCAATTGATTTCATTTGACACAAAGTTCTATGAATTGATATTTTAATGTGTCTATCATTAAAACTTTTAAATACTTGCAACAATTTATTATGCTTTCACGATATTTTTTAGTTCCTTTTAATTAATGCTCAAAAATACTTCAATTTATGTAAAGTACCTTACTTAAATAATGAATGTACTAGTATTATATATAATTATTTTTTTAAAGATGTATTTTCTTTCTGAACTGAAGATTTTATTAATATGAAAATATTTTGTTTTCAAAAATTATTTTTTGATTCGTAACAATACATTTTTTGAGGAGCCTAAATGGCCGAGTGTCTTACGCTCTGACGCTAGGTTCCATGGATGTTTGTAGTGGTTCGGAATCCAGTTTAAAGCGCAGGCCCTGGTCTAATATGATCGTAGAGCATTGTCTTAATGTTTAGATGGTCTTCAGCCCTTGTGCTTCCTTGCTAAAAGTGAAGCTGCATATCACCTTTAGCCATAGACGTCGCCTGCGACGGGGCCCTTTGGACCTGGTGTAGGCTTTCCTGCACCAGGGGGATTAGTAACAACAACAACAATATTTTTTGAGTTAGATTACCAAAGTTGTTTTGTCTTATTTTTAATAAATGCAACTCAATTGTTATGTAAACTGAATTGAATGTAAACTGAATTACTAATTGTTGTGTTATACAATAAAACAAAAAATTGCCTTTCACTACTTTATTTAGAAAAAACACAGAACAACAAGAGAGTCAAGAAAAGAGTATCATCATCAAGAGTATCAAGAGTACATGAAGAAAGTTTTTCTGAAATGTTTAAATTCCTTCTTCTG
Organism: Caerostris darwini; assembly: GCA_021605075.1. Lineage (NCBI taxonomy): Eukaryota > Metazoa > Arthropoda > Arachnida > Araneae > Araneidae > Caerostris > Caerostris darwini. The sequence continues at coordinate 66,109 of BPLQ01013483.1, forward strand.
AAGTACACTAAGAGAAGAAGGAATATTAAAGGTACTTTACATGAATATTATGAATTATGCTAATTATTATTGATATTATAATCCTAAATATTTACAGGACTCAAAATAAAAATCTAATAAACAGATAATTAAAAAATTAATAAAAATAAATTAAAACTAAATATAATAGAATAATGTATTGAATTAAAATTGAATAATTATTCAAAATAAATTTTTTATAACTACATTAAAAAAGAGAGAAAAAAATAACCAATGGATTTCTTGCGTTAAAGAAATCCATTGCATATGACAAGACATTTGTAAAAGAAATTATACATAATGTGTAAGAATTAATAAAGAAATTATACATAATGTGTAAGAATTAATAAAGAAATTATACATAATGTGTAAGAATTATAAAGAAATTATACATAATGAGCACATAATTTACAATAAGATACAAATACTACATATACATTATTAATAGTATAATATTTAAATAACACGTATATATAATATGAATATACAGTTTGCTAAATTACTTGTAGTAACAGGTGCATATAATAACAAGTTATAGTAATAACGTATGAACTTAGTCCAAAAAGGTTCTTAAGATTAAGGTTAATGAAGAATAATTTTGTTATGAATACGCTATTAAATTGGCACGATAAATGACTTTAATTGGTGTATTAGATGAAACAAAAAAAATTAAAAATTATACCTTAATATCCCTATAGAACAATGAAAATGCAAATAACAAGAATACTATTTAGGAAGTTATTATATACAATAGACAAAGAGGTCATAAATTTTGCTGACAATTCCAGTATTAAATTTTCAGTCACTGGAATTATTTACAAATTCCAACTAAATGTGTGTGAGGTGTTCCATTTAAAAATTTAATTTTTGTAAATTGCAAAATACAATAAAATCGTGTTTAGCACACATTGCAATATTCTAAAAGGATACATTGTGTCAAATAAAATAAAGAGAGTTAATAATTTGATAAAAGTAATAATATACAAACAATATATAATATTCATTGAAATAGAAATGTAATACTATTTATTATATTAATAAAATTTAATACTGTATATGATAAACAATACAAATATCGAAATAAATATTAACAAAAATAGTTACAAAAATGGATGTGCAATATGTATAATATCCAGTGGATGTACAATGGAAAAAATTTGTGTACAATATGAATCTACAGTACCTTAAACATTTGAATCTATATTACCGTTACTTGTAAATTGCAATTTCGAAAGATACAATTAACAATTTTTAAATCTGTTACATCAATATATATGAGTTATACGTGTTGTAAAAGTTATTTATTGTAAATATGTAAACAATAAGTTTTCAAAGAGATTCTCAAAGTTAATAATGGAAATCAATTTTAAGCTCCAATGATGGTTTTAAACTGGCTAGATAAATGATTAAATTTAGGTGAAAGATTAGATGAGACAAAAAATTTTGAATCATTATAAAACAATAAAAATACAGATAATTAAGGAAAAACATATCTCATTAATGGTTATTGATATCTATGTCCATTGAATAACTTATTGAATGGACAGAGATATCAAATACGACAAATAAAAATTATTTAATAAATGGGATTTAATTAATAATCTCGATAAATTGCTGGAGAGATCTAATTCCTCTCTGATGCTTTTGCGCATACAATTTCATATTTTTGCACATGCTATTTCTTATTTTTTTGTTTTTGAGCATGATATGTATCCATAGTCTTTTATTGAAGAGGAAAGTCCTTTACTACTTTCTCCATTTCATCTTCTAATTTTTTTAAGTCTTTTGTCATATATTTAAATCGGAATAATAAAGTAAAAATTAGTACTTAATTCGTGTCTAACGAAGATGAATTTTTAAAATTTAAACTCAATAATTCGAAGAAGTGTTATTTTCAAAGTATTAAATATATTTTAAAAATAATAAATATAGCACACATCACTTTTTTTTTAATAAAAAAATAATGTATTGTGTATATTTTAATGTATTATATTATTTTTTTCCCATGAAACTATTTATGTCTTATCTTTTCCAAAAGTGTGATTTCTATAAGAGTTATGGTTAAATATTTATCTCATAAAATTTTTCTTCAAGTACATTTTAATATATATATTTTTTATCAAAATTATATTTCTTGCGAACATTTTCTGTTTTATTGTTATATAAAGGACTTTCCTACCGGATTTGAATAATTTGAGCCTTTCAGTATAAATTCTAATCTATTATCTGGCATTTGAATGAGCATAAAGATTTAATCCAGGATATCCAAGCCTCGGAAATGTCATTTAGAATGTGGCCGGCATGAAAACATAAACTTTCTCAATAGTTTGACATTTTTATTTACTTATATTTTAAAATTCTTTAAAAACTTACAAATATGTAAAAAATAGTCTTTATAGTTTTTATATTTAAATAACAAATTAAAGTTTTTATTTTTATTTTTTAGATATTTGTTATTTTAGTAATTTAAACTTTTGACTTGATTAATGATTGAAGTCATTCATTGAAGAATGAGGAATTATTGAATCATCATTATCAATAAAGTCAATCATCAATCAATTGAATGCTCTATATAAAAAGAAACAAAAGATATTTATGCTATTACATTTTTGACCATTTGCCATGATGGGTTTCTTAGATAGTATAATGTATACTTTTTTTTTTTTTTTTTAGCTTTACAGATATTTGTACGGTTGTTTATATTATGTGTAGTCTAAGACTGTTTCTTCTTCTCCAAAAGTTGCCCAGTCATTTCTTTATTCAAATGTTCAAATGGGGGCAAATTAAATTAAAAGGTTGGATACTCCTGGTCTAATCAGAATAAGTGGTGTTATTAATGATTATAAAATCTTCATCTATTTCAACATTATGTAGAATGTATGAATATAAGTTTGTCATTTTTCAAAGCTCAGATAATAAAGCTTTAATAGATCTCATATGTCTAAATAAATAGTTAGAAACAACTGCATATAAAACTACAAAAAGAATGGTTTTGAGATATGTTGTAAATTTGTGTTAGGTACTATAAATACGATCAGGGTATTATAAATAAAATAATAAATTAAAAAGCCAGCTAAGAAATTTTATAGAGCTGAATAGATAAAATACTTAATTTAACTCAATTTCATTGAAGTTTTAAAAAAACTCCATCCTCAAAAGACATTTAAAGTGTCATATATTTTTTATCACTATTATTTCTATTTTATTATGTAATCAAGACTCAATTGATGTCATGTTATAGATTTTCAACATCTACAATAATTGAAAAATTATAAAAATAAAATAGTTAATTTTAACAAATAAGAGTTATCCAGAACTTTTTAAATCATTCTTACTACGTAGTAAGAAAGGAGTTTAAAATTGATTAAATAATGCTTAAGGAACTGTAGAAAAGTTTACAAACATTGCTTATACAAAAGCTATTTACACTGAACAATGCATACAAAACAAAGCATGACGAAAAGTATGGATTTCTTTTATCGTATTTATCGTAAATTTTCCGGCTTCTGTTATGCTAAATTTTTAATAAATTCCATTTAATTTTAAATCTGATTTTGAATTAAGTCATGCAACAAATTATTTTTGAAAACTATTTACATGCCTTGGAGTCCACAACCTAAAATAGATTCGTGAACTAAGAAAATATAAAAACTAATAATCTATGAAAATATGAAAAACTACGTTATGCATATATCAAAGATCAACTTTAAGTTCTAAGGAATACATTACACATCTTACAATACTATATGTCCTACAAACACCACGTATATATAGTATAGATATGATAGATATTTTAAAGCTATGAACTACCAGAAATATCTCATAGAATAAAGGTTCTCAAAGTTCTTACTTATATATGAAATGTTTATATATGTTCACAATTTCTTTATATATCTTGCAGTGCCTGCAGAGTACATGTCATAGTTCATCTTAGTTCATCATCATAAGGTGATGTCCATTTTCATTTACTAATATATATGCGGATAAGGATATAGAAGAATTTCACTATTAAGACTACGTTGTAAGGACTACGTTTTACGACTACGTAGATTTGTAGAGCTTTCGATGCCTAGAAAAACACCTCGCCATCACCTGTAAAATAATCAAAGTTTTTAAATTTTAAAACCATTTTTTATATATATACAGATAGTGAACAAAATAATGGAAATAACTATCAAGATGCATGTTATTTGTTGGATTCATTTTAATGACAGATTAGTAAAATTATCTGTATTTTTTAAAATTTAAGGAGAACAAGAAAATTTGCAATTACATGGAAGAATAAAGAAATGTTTTTTAAAAGGTGCTTAGTACAAGTAAAAATACCGCATTAGACTTACGAAATTAGTGGAGCTACTGTCGTTTGACGTCAGTGAATGATTTTTTTGAAATGGTGCCACCTATGTGTAGCTAATAATGGAATGCAGCGTTCAGGGCGGTAGGCGAATAGGCCCTCTGTATGAAGGCATCAGGCCAGACTAAAGTGAGACATTTGTAGTCTGTTGCCATATGCAGGTGCTGAACAACATTGCCTGCTGATTAGTATCGATAACTTTTCGCCTACAGGATTATATATCGATCATCCATTGGTCATCACTGCGCCCCTCCTGAAGTTTGCCGATCTTTCTATCACGAGCAAAGCTTTCGAAAGATTTTTTTTTTTTTTGGTTTTTCATGGCTGGCAACCATCATCATTTCTTACAGCTGTACCTGTGATGTGGTTTTACAAACTCGTGAAAAAACGCTTTTGATGATTCGAAACTTTTTGTAAACGCTTATAGTATTATGCCCCTCCCCAAGTTTGCTGATACTTCTATCACGAGTAAAGCTTCCGAAACCTTTTTTTTTTTTGGTGTTTCTTGGCTGACGATAACCATTCTTTCTTACAGCTGTACCCGTGATGTGGTGTGAAAAACGCTTTTGATGATTCGAAACTTTTTGTAAACGCTTATAGTACTATGCCCCTTATTAAATTTGCCGATAACTGTATCAAGAGTAAAGCTTTCGAAAAAAAAATTTTTTTTTTTGGTGTTTCTTCTTTGACAACCACCATCCTTTCTTACAGCTGTGATGTGGTTTTAAAAACTCATGAAAAAACACTTGTGTCGTTTCAAAACTGTTGGACTATGCTTAACGCACTATGCCACTCTTCAAGTTTGTTCGATCATTCTATCACGAGTAAAGATTCCCAGATTATTATTTTTCTTTTTGCATATTAGGTGTAAGAATTCACTTGAACTTACAGAGAATATTTTTATAACGTTTTTCTTCCTTCTTTTTTATCTTAGTCTTGCATTGCACGTGTTTTTGCTTGCCATCACTTCACCTGTGACTTTTTGTTTCTGATATTTGCATACGAATCAATGGCATCATCATATTAAGTAATTTAATTAAAAGTGAGAAATTTCATTAAAGACAAATTAAAATCAAGAACTTATTTAGTGAAATAAAATACTTGAATAAAAAGTCTTAGAAAGAAAAGAATACATACTGCTGGAGGTGCTGTCTGAATCCACTACTTTTTTGTTATTTTTGCCACCTGTATAGGAAGGAAATAAAAGAAAATAATTAAATTTTTCATAGGAAATCATAAAACGCTTTTTTTTTTACAATTTAAAGAACTTTTTATCTTGTTAATAAAATGACTCATTCTTGTTTGTTTAGATAGCATTGTTGCTAAGAGCTTCTTAAAATGAAAAATTTATTTATAAAATTTTCCATTTGCTAATTTAGAGCTTAAGATGTCTGGTTAGAGCAGAAAATCAACTCTTCCCTCGTTTTTTTATTATTGCAATTATACTATTATTATTGCAGTTTTACTTATTACATTTGATATTAAAATAAATCAGAACGAAGCCTTTTTCCTTATTAAGAATAGTATAATTGCTATTCAAAATTAGAAGTTTTTATTGAATGTCGGGCACTTTGACCTTAAGGGAAGGGATGTATGGAATAAATGAACTTACCATTTTTGTTTTTTTTCCTGAGCTTACGTCGCTGACGGGCTAATTGGGAAAAGAACGAAATGTTATTTTTTTATATAAAATAAAGAAACATAATCTTTTTCATATAAAACTATTTGTGTCAATTACTATATATCTACTATCTTATTTAAGTATATTAAATAAATAAAAATTTAGTGCGTAATATACACTGCTGGTATTAAAACTGCAAAATCATGAAATTTTTGTTCCACTCAGCAATCGCTTAATTTAAATGAAAAGTACAACATGCTGGTATAAGCAAATTACCGCTATTTGCATGTTAGCAAAAAAGTAACATAATTTACGCTATGAATGTATAAAAGGGAAAGATTTTTAAGTGGGTTTTCCTTCTCTTCTCCATATATTATTATCTCTATATTAAGTGTTTATTTTTAATGCAATAGGCATAAAGCTAAAGTAACTTCCCTCTCATATGCAAAGAAGGAATTAGCGGTTGCCCATACCAAGGAGCTCCGTCAACCTACAAATCGTCGTCGTCGTGGGTTTTCCATACATTCATACAGAAATCATATTCGCTTCGCACGTTGGCTGTTCATGTAAAGACATAGAATTGACTGGCGGCCTGATGGCCAATTGACTAGAGCTATGGCATTGGCACCAAAGGCTTCAGGTTAGAATCATGGCGGAGGCATGGGTGTTTGTTCGTGGTTCGGAATCTATGTTAAGCTGTAGGTCCCGATCTAATTAGCATAAAGTGTGCACAAAATGACCGTAGAGCGACAAAACAAATCTAGATCACACTCGTTAAAGAAGGTGAAATGACTACCAGCACGTAAATGAATTTGATGGCTGAAAGCGTTCCACGATTTTGCTGCTTATGCTTGATATGTATAAAAAATTATACATTTAATGCTTGCAATAATATATTAACATTTGGTGTTTAAAATTTTTTCTATTTCCCTTATGAGAATATAAGAATATTGAATCGATGACTCTTGAAGGGCCATAGACAAGGCTGCACATGTATATACACACACAGAGGGAGATTGAAACAGCAATTGATAGAAAAAACAATTTATTTGAATTTACATTAAGAAATTGTAAACTTATGGCTAGAATTTGTGTTTTAACACGACAGACATGGTAAGTGAAAATATATGGAGAAATAAATAAATCACGGTATATGAAAGCATTTCTTTCGTCAAGAATGTGTTAATATACAAAATATTTTAATTTTTTACACAACTATTATTTTTTGTAAGTTTCTAAATATGATGAAAAAAAACTTTCGCAAAATCTGCAAACATTCAGTCAACAAATTTTCTTCACATTCGACTACATTCTCTGAAGACTAAATTCGCAATCATCCATTCTGTTATTAAAGTCATCGACAAAGTTGAGATACTATTTTTCTTGTGTATATAGAAAATTGCAATTGTGACAGGGAAATAGGCCTAAATATCGATACGCCATCTTTTCATATCTTATTAAGTACCAAATTAAATACCATTAAATTTTAGTTGAATACTAATATTTAATTAATAATATTGCTAAATTATTAAAATTAACCAACAGTAAAAAGCATTAATTTTGCTGAAATTTATTTAATTAATGCTTAATCAATTAATTACTAGATTGACTATTGGTATTACGGATTATATTAATTATTTTATTTTATCATAGTTACTTAGTTAATATCAAATAAATCTTGTATCAAATATTATACTTTTCAGCGATTGCACAATGGCATCTTCCGAATGTTCTGGAACACTTTCGAGCAGCTTTTCCTGTTCCTCGGATTTAAAGGAAGTAGTAGAACAAGAAATGTTTCTGTTCATATATAAGTGACTAATCTTGTTGATAGCTAATTTGTTCAGATCATTTCTAATTCTGAACAATTTTTTCTTGGGAATGGCTCCCTTGCCCAGATAAACTTGTATAATTGGATCTTCAGCAACTAAATATATATAAAAGAAACCAACTTTATTAAAAATAAATGCCATAATTATAATTATTCGCACTTCATTTTAATTAGTCAGCTTCTGATGCTAAGCTCCAAGTTGGAGTAGATAATTTTAATTCCTTATCACTTACGCTTATATTTTGTTTCTATAACTATTTAAATTTATTTAGCTACTGGGATAAATTAATCAGTCGTCTTACGTAATTGACTTTACATATTAATTAAGAGAAGGAATAATTTTTTTGATTAAATAATTATATCGTTAGTTCGTCACTGGTATATCCAATTGCTGTGATTTAAAAGTTCATGCTGTTGTGTTTTCGCTTTAGTGAAAATAAAACTTTTCCAATTCTTCTCAGTTAAGGAGCATTTTCAAAAAATTCCTTAAATTCTCCAGATTTTTATTCCATATAATATTGAAAATTTCAGGCATGATTTTTAACTTGTTCAGTTTAAAATTGATATTCATTTTCAGAAAATGCAATCCTTTTGCCTTACAGAAAAATACATTTAAAGTTAAAATTCAATTATTTATTATTAGCAATAGTTTCATTGACTTAAAAATTTATTTTAATATTTCTTAATGGTTTCAATGAGTCTGTCCAACAAGTCAATGAATGGCTTGAATAATTTACAGATTTTAAACGATCAATAAAAATTATGCATAAAAGCTATAAGTGAAAAAAATTCTCTAATAATAATTTTTCTTAATATATAAAATATTTTAATTTTTAACACAGTATTTTTTGTGAGATTACAGATTTTATTTTTTACTTTACAGATTTCGAAAAAAATCTTTTTTGGAAATCTGTAAAGTCTCTGTCGGATATATCACCTTTCGATTTATTTAAATAAATGATACTTGTTAATTTTTTAACAATTAACTTTAATATTTATCCGAATATATTATACACTTTTTGAAAAAAAAGCTGTAGCGCCGGATTGCTTTTATTGAAATTAAATATGCGTAAAACATATAAACATCTGATTATAAAATGAAGACTACATTCGACGTCATCGATTCGGTTGTAAGGTCATCGGCAAAGTCGTGATATCATTATTATTTTGTCTCCAGAAAAATGCAGTGTCCACCAGGACATAGCCCTGAATATCGATACAACATGCTTTACATATCTTAATAAAATCATAATAGAGTCTCTTTATTTGTACAAGAAATGACTGCAACTATTGCCACCAGAGGATTTGAATCTCAGCCCTTCTGCTGACTAGACACTGTCGCTAGCACTGTAGTCTGAGGCGAGCAAATTTTAGTTGAATACTAATATTTAACTCATAATAATGATGAGTTATTAAAATTAACAAACAGTTAAAAATATTAATTTTGCTGAAATTTAATTAATTAATTAATTATTTACTCATTGACTATTGGTAGTTATTATTGAATAATTTTTATATTTCATATTGGTTTTTACGCAATTTCTTAGTTAATAATCAAATCAAATCAAATAAATCTTGAATCAAATATTATACCTTCACCGACATCCATCTAAACAGATAGCTCAAAAATAAAGATGAAACTTATCTATTTAATTAATTATTAATTAATAACTGATTAGATTGACTATCGGCAATTATTACTGATTATATTAGTTATTTATTACAACTATATATTTATGATAGTTTCTTAGTTAATAACTAATAAATCTTGTATCAAATATGATACCTTTATTGCCACATCCATCTAAACCGCAATTTTTCAGCGCTTCCGCAATTGCATCTTCCAATTGTTCTGTTGTAACGCCTTTGGAAGGCTGTTCTTTTTTCTCAGTTTCAGAGAAAGTAGTAGTATCTAAAATGTTTGGATTCGTAGATTTGCGATTAATCTTGCTATGGCTAAATTTACTGAGGTTGGATTTACTTTTGTACCATTTTTTCTTTGACATAGCTCCATCCAGATTTGGTAGACGAAATGAAAGTTCATCATCTAAATATATATAAATAAAACAAATTTTGTTAAAAAGTTCCATAATTATAAGTGCTCGAACTTTATTTTAATTAAACTTGTGATGCTGAACTCCAATCTGGAAAAGGTAACTTTAATTTCTTATCACTAAAGTTTATTTTTTATTTTTATATCTATTTAAATTAATTAAGATACAAGGATAAATTAATCAGCCGTTTTACATAATTGACTTTATACATTAATCAAGAGAAGGAATATTTTTTGATTCAATAATTACGTCTATAGTTCATAACTGGTATGTCCATTGCTGTGCTTTAAAGGTTGATGCTGTTTTTTTTTTTCTTTTTTTTTAGCTTTAATGAAAACAAAATTATTAAAACTTTAATTTTAAAATTTTATTTAATTAATAAAATTTCAATCTAATTATTAAAATTAATTAATTACATTTTTTAGTTAATTCAATTATCAAATAAATCTTGTATCAAATATTAGACCTTCATCACGACATCCATCTAAAGAGCAATCTTTCAGCGATTGCATCTTCGAATTGTCCTGATGTAACGCCTTTGGGTGGCTTTTCTTGTTTCTCAGTTTCAGAGAAAGTAGTAGCAATTGAAATGTTTGAATTCATAGATTTGCGATTAATCTTGCTCCGGCCAGATTTACTCAGGTTAGGTTTAAGTTATTTACTGATTAATTTGTTTATTTCATATTTGTTTTAAAGTTTTTTTTTTCCAATGCAGCTGGCAAACAGACATGGACGTCTATAAGGGCTACTCACCTGGTAACGAGATGTTACTCACTTTGCAGTAACCAGGGGGCGCGTGTAACTTGATGGTAAGCCACGGACGTGGAGTAACAATGCCCCCCAGCGCTCCTATTAGGACTGGGAGCTGCGGTTTAAAGTGGATTCCGAACCATTACAACACCCATGGGCTAAGCCGGGATTTGAACCCGATACCTGTGGCACCGAACGCCAGAGCGCTAGCCATTCGGCCTTCAGGCCCCTTTGTTTTAAAGTAATGTCTTAGTTAATATCAAATAAATCTTATATCAAATATTATACCTTCATTACAGCAATGTTCCAGCTTTCGAGCTGTTGAATCATCCGACTTCTCTGATGGAAGGCTTTCTTGTCGGGTTCTTGGCTGTTCTTGTTTCTCGATTGCAGAGAAAGTACTAGCCTGTGTATTTACTTTTTCATATTTACTTTTGAAGAATCTTTCCTCGGACTCTCACTTTGTCTCACTTTGCACCCACTTTGCAGTTTCACTTGCGTAAATGGAGCTTCAATATATAAATATATAAAAAAAATTATTAAGAATAAGTGCTATAATTATAATTGCTCGAACTTTATTTTAATAACGAATTTTAACTCTTCCGATGCAAGCTCCAAGTTGCAATTGATAATTTTAATTCCTTATCACTTAAGTTTATATTTTGTTTGTACATCCATTGAAATTTATTTAGATACTAGGATAAATTAACCAGTCGTCTTACATAATTTACTTTATACATTAATTAAGAGAAGGAATATTTTTTTGATTCAATAATTACGTCTATAGTTCATAACTGGTATGTCCATTGCTGTGCTTTAAAGGTTCATGCTGGTTTTTTTAGCTTTAATGAAAACAAAACTTTTCCAACTCTTGTTAGTGAAAGAGCACTTTCAAAAAGTTACTTAAATTTTCCAGATTTCTATTCCATATTTTATTGAAAATTTGAGTGTCACGCTGTTGAACTTGTTGTCCCGTTTTAAACTGATATTCATTTACAGAAGAAGCAGTCCGTATGCCTTACAGAAAAAAGCATTTATAAAGTTGCCATTCATATATTTGTTATTAGCAGTAGTTTCATTGACATAAAATTTATTCTGATTTTTCATAATGATTTTAATGAGTAGTTAACAAAACTATAATTGAATCTGCGTAAGGATAAATTCTCTCAAAAAATTCTCCCGAGTCTTATTGATATTTCAAGCATTTATGAAATTTCGATTCAATAATGCGCTTTATCCACAGTTTTCTAAATATTGAATTTTTTTTACAGTTGTGTAATTTTTTAATTCTAGGGAAAATTATTATCTGGGAAAAAAATTATTTTGTATTGCTCTGCAAGGTAAAACGACATTTAATTAAATTTATGTTGTATAATCTTTCCAACAAGTCAAATGAATGGTTTGAATAATTTACAAAATTTCAAGGATCAATATAAATAATGTATAAATTATATAAGTGAAATAATTTCTCTAATAGTAATTTTTCTCAATATATAAAATATTCAAACTTTTTACACAACTAATTTTTTTTTTTTTGTCAGTTTCTAAATATAATAGCAAAAAAAAAAAAAAAAAAAAAAAAAACTTACGTAAGATCTGTAAACAATCTATCGGGTATTTATCGTCCCTCCATTCAATAAAAAATGATACCCATTAATTTTTTTTCACAAGAATTAACTTTAATATTTTTTTTTCCAACGCAGCTGGTAAACAGACATGGACGTCTTGGATGCTTTAAGGCAAGCGCTGCACAGACGTTACTCACTTTGCATCACCCAGGGGACGCGTGTAACTTGAAGATAAGCACGGCCGCGGATCAACAATGCCCCCGCAGTACTCTACGATCATATTAGACCGGGACGTACGGTTTAAAGTGGATTCCGAACCACTACACACATCCATGGCACCGCCGGGACTCGAACCCGAAACTGTGGTACCGAGCGCCAGAGCTCTAGATACTTGGCCATTCAGGCCCCATTAACTTTAATATGTATATGATAATATTATACACTTTTCGAAAAAAAACCCGGAAGCACCATGAAAAAGCGATTGCTTTTATTGAAATTAAATATGAGTAAAGCATATACACGATTCAAAAAATTGAAGACTACATTCGAAGTCATCCATTCGTTTATAAAGTCATCGACAAAGTCGTGATAGCATTATTATTATGTCTCCAGAAAACTGCAATATCGACAGGGACATAGCCCTGAATATCGATACAACATGCTTTACGTATCTTATTAAAATCCCAATCGAGTCTCTTTATTTGTGAAAGAAGTGACTGCAGCTATTTCCGCCAGCGGAATCAAATGTCAGCCCTACTGCAGACTAACCGCACTCGCTAGCATTGTATTCCGAGGTGAGCAAATTTTAGTTGAATACTAATATTTAATTCATAATATTGCTAAATTATTAAAATTAACAAACAGTCAAAAACAATAATTTTGGTGGAATTTAATTAATTAATTAATTAATTATTTACTTATTGACTATTGGTAGTTATTAGTAATTAATTTGCTTATTTCATAACGAAAAAAATTAAAATTAAAATTAATTAATTATTAAAACTTTAATTTCAAAATTTTATTTAATTAATAAAATTTCAATCTAATTATTAAAATTAATTAATTACATTTTTTAGTTAATTCAATTATCAAATAAATCTTGTATCAAATATTAGACCTTCATCACGACATCCATCTAAAGAGCAATCTTTCAGCGATTGCATCTTCCAATTGTCCTGATGTAACGCCTTTGGGTGGCTTTTCTTGTTTCTCAGTTTCAGAGAAAGTAGTAGCATTTGAAATGTTTGAATTCATAGATTTGCGATTAATCTTGCTATGGCCAGATTTACTCAGGTTAGATCAGGTGAGGTTTAAGTTATTTACTGATTGACTTGGTAGTTATTACTGATTAATTTGTTTATTTCATATTTGTTTTAAAGTTTTTTTTTTCCAATGCAGCTGGCAAACAGACATGGACTTTGGATGCCTATAAGGGCTACTCACCTGGTAATGCGATGTTACTCACTTTGCATTACCGAAGGGGCGCGTGTAATTTGATGGTAAACCACGGAGTAACAATGCCCCCGCAGCGCTCTACGATCCTATTAGGACCGGGACCTACGGTTTAAAGTGTATTCCGAACCACTACAACACCCATGGGCAAAATCGGGATTTAAACCCGATACCTGTGGTACCGAACGCCAGAGCGCTAGCCATTCGGCCTTCAAGCCCCTTTGTTTTAAAGTAATTTCTTAGTTAATATCAAATAAATCTTTTATCAAATAAATCTTTTATCACATATTATACCTTCATTACGGCAATGTCCCAGCTTTCGAGCTGTTGAATCTTCCGACTTCTCTGATGAAATTCTTTCTTGTGGGGTTCTTGGCTGTTCTTGTTTCTCGATTGCAGAGAAAGTACTAGCCTGTGTATTTACTTTTACATATTTACTTTTGAAGAATCTTTCCCTCGGACTCTCACTTTGTCTCACTTTGCACTCACTTTGCAGTTTCACTTGCGTAAATCGAGCTTCAATACCTAAATATATAAAAAAAAAATTTATTAAGAATAAGTGCCATAATTATAATTGCTCGAACTTTATTCTAATAACGAATTTTAACACTCCTGATGCCAAGCTCCAAGTTGCAATTGATAATTTTAATTCCTTATCACTTAAGTTTATATTTTGTTTGTACATCCATTGAAATTTATTTAGATACTAGGATAAATTAACCAGTCGTCTTACATAATTTACTTTATACATTAATTAAGAGAAGGAATATTTTTTTGATTCAAAAATTACATCGATAGTTCGTAACTGGTATGTCTATTGCTGTGATTTAAAGGTTCATGCCGGTTTTTTTTTCGCTTTAATGAAAACAAAACTTTTTCTTAGTGAAAGAACATTTTCAAAAAATATTTTAATCATGTATCAAAATATTTTATTGAAAATTTCAGAGTCATGCTTTCGAATTTGCTGTCCAGTTTTAAGCTGATATTCCTTTTCATAATAAGCAATCCTTATGCTTTACAGAAATATGCTTGTATAAAATTGCATTTAAATTATTTCTTATCAAGAGTTTCATCGATTTAAATATTTATTCTAATGTTTCTTAATATTTTAATGATTAGTCAATGAAGATATAAATAAATGTTCTGGAGGATAAGTTCTCAAAATTTCTTCTGAGTCTTATTAATATTTTAAGCATTTAGGAAAATTCGATTCAATAATGCACTTTATCCACATTTTTATAAATACTGAACTTTTTTACATTTGTCTATTATTTTTAAATAAATTCATCGTGTGGGTAAGATTATTATCTGGAAAAAAATTAAGGTTTTGTATTGCTCTTCAAGGTAAAATAACATTTAATTGAATAATCTAGAAATTTTCAAGTATCAAAATATATTATAGATAAAAGCGCTAAGTGAAATAATTTATCTAATAATTTTTCTTAATACATAAAATGTTTTAATTTTTTTTACAGAACTATATATTTTTTTTTTTATTTATTTATTTATTAATTTTTTTTTTTTTTTAGTTTCTAAATATGATGAAATCAAATCTTACACAAAATCTGTAAACCCCCTGTCGGGTACTTACCAATCACTCGATTCATTTCTAAAAAATGATGCCTATTAATTTTTTAACAACAATTAACTTTAATGCGGATATAAATATATTATACACTTTTTGAAAAAACCCTTGAAGAACCTTGAAAAAGTGATTGTTTTTATTAAAATTAGGTATGCGCAAAGCATATAAACACATGATTAAAAATGAAGATTATATTCAAAGTCATCCATTCTATTATAAGGTCATCGACAAAGTCATGATAGCATTATTATTTTGTCACCTGAAAATTGCAATGGCGACAGGGACACAGCCCTGAATATCGATACAACATGCTTTACGTATCTTAATAAAATCCCAATAGTGACTCTTTTTTTCAATTCCTACTATTAGATCACACTCTCCCTATATATATCTTGTTCAAAATTTTAATCGTTAATAAAATACTTTTTATTCCTATATACAAGTTCAAATACAAGTTCAAAATTCAAGAATGATACTTGATGTTAATACTGTTTTTTCAAATATGCATAAAGCATATAAATACATCATTAAAAATGAAGACTATATTCAAAGTCATCGATTCGATAATAAGTTCATTGACAAAGTCATGATAGCATTATTATTTTGTCTCTAGAAAATTGCAATGGCGACAGGGACATAGGCCCGAGTGCAACCTGAGTCTTCCTACAGACTAGCCACACTCGCTACCACAGTACTCTGAGGCGAGCAAATTTTAGTTGAATACTAATATTTAATTAATAATATTGCTAAATTATTAAAATTAACAAACAATTTTGCAATAATTTTGATGGAATTTAATTAATTAATAAATTATTTACTGATTGACTATTGGTAGTTATTACTGATAAATTTGTTTATTTCATATTTGTTTTAAAGTTATTTCGTAGTTAGTATCAAATATTATACCTTCATTACGGCAATGTTCCAGCTTTCGAGCTGTTGAATCTTTCGACTTCTCTGATGGAAAGTGTTTGCGTGGCTGTTCTTGTTTCTCAGTTTCAGAGAAAGTGCCACTATATGAAATTGGAAATGTTTGGATTGAAAAGTTATTAACCTTGCTGTAACCAGATTTATATCTCTTTTTGTAATATCGTTTCTTAGGAGCAGCCCCAGTCTCCAGTTTTATTTGATTAAATTGGATTTCAATACCTAAATATATATAAAATTTTTTTATTAAGAATAAGTGCAATAATTATAATTGCTCGAACTTTATTTTAATAACGAACTTTAATTCTTCTGATGCCAAGCTCCAAGTTGCAATTGATAATTTTAATTCCTTATCACTTAAGTTTATATTTTGTTTGTACATAAAAAAAAAAATTTGATTAAAAACAATTGCCATAATTATAATTGTTCGAGTTTTATTTTAGTTGGTCAGCTTCTGATGCCAAGCTCCAAGTTGGATTTGGAAGTTAGTTGGAGCTCCAATTTTAATTCCTTATCACTTAAGTTTATAAATTTATTTATATACTAGGTTAAGTTAACCAGTCGTCTTACATAAGGGATTTTATGTATTAAATAAGAGAATTAATATTTTTTTATTCAATAATTACATCATTCGCATTACATTATTCAATAATTTACTATGTGTTGAAAAACTCTTAGTTAAGTGTTGTCGAGATGCTTACTTGCCACCTTTTCTTAGAACAAAACATAATTCAGTTTAGATGAGTCTTACAGCCTAGTCTATATGGCAGATTGCTAAAAATTCTTGTATTCTGTATTCTTGTAAAATTAAAATACATTAAATATTTAGCAGATTGCTGAATATTTAATGTATTTTAATTCTACTAGATTGCCATTTATAAGTAAGCTTTATTTCTTCTCCTTTATGCACAATTTTTGAAAGCATACTTTGTAATGCAATCAGAGAAAAGGGTCTTTATTAAAATTTATGCATCGCACGTTTTATTAATTTTACTTTACTAAATGTCGTAACTCCAGGAACAATAGGTAATGAATCTATAAGCGCAGAACTTTATACAGCAGCTTTCCTTTTTACAATAAATATTATAACCAGTATTATCTCAAGTTATTATAATTGAACACTTTACGAAATATGATATTTTCAATTTGTTATAGACGAATCTTAGAGGTCTTTGCAAGTCTCACATTGTATTTATTCATGCTGAAGGAAGAGTACGTCATATGGGGGAAAATCTAACCTAGTGATTCGTAGGCAATGCTGCATGGCAATCAAAGAGGAGATTGAAAAGAGACCATGTTACGGAGTTGTTTAACAATAAGAAAAATTCTATACTTACTGAGTGGATGTCTTTCTTTATCATATTTACTGTTATCTTTCGAAGGAGTTAAACATTTTTTCTGAACAGATGATGTTTTACGAGGCGAGAGGCTCTTCCAATTATGCCCGATATATTTTTTGTTCTTATGAGATGGTTGATGAGCCTGTATTAGTAAAATTATATACATTATTATATATATAAATATGTCATCGTTAAAGAATATAATCCATTTTTTTATAAACTAAGATGCTATTTCCAGAAATAACGCATGAAATCCGTTAAACCCTAAAATAAAAATTATATTTAGACAACAAGCTTAGAATACCATGTTTCGGAAGGTACTTTGCCCTATATAGAAAATGCAACATCATAAAAGAGTGTGTAAAATGTGATAAAAATTGATACACACAGATATGCATATAGGACAACCTCCATTTCCATATAATAATGTTTAATAATGTATAATATAATCCATTTTTTTATAAACTAAGATGTTATTTCATGAAATAAAGCATGAAATCCGTTAAACCCTAAAATAAAAATTATATTTACAAGAAGGTAATTTTAGAAAATGCAACATCACTATGAAATATGCAGGAGGATTAGTAGGTAATTTTACACAGCTATGAAATATGCAGGAGGATTAGTAGGAAGTAGGACAACCTCCATTTCCATATAATAATGTATAATATAATCCATTTTTTTATAAACTAAGATGTTATTTCATGAAATAAAGCATGAAATCCGTTAAACCATAAAATAAAAATTATATTTAGACAACAAGCTTAGAATACCATGTTTTGGAAGGTACTTTGCCCTATATAGAAAATGCAACATCATAAAAGAGTTTGTAAAATGTGATAAAAATTGATACACACAGAATGCATATGTAAATAAGGGATGTTATTTACAAGAAGGTAATTTTACACAGCTATGAAATATGCAGGAGGATTAGTAGGAAGTAGGACAACCTCTCTCGGTGATGAAAATAGCAACCCTACGAGATAGAGATTCAATTAGCGAGCGGATAATTTCCTAGGTGATGGAAACCCATATACTCTGAACCTTCTTCAACAATTCCTGGTCCAACTGAAACTGGGGAAGAGGAGACATTTGAGATGAGTGCATTGTCCATCTGATGCGTACCAGGTATGATCTGATATCGTGTCTGATGACACTTCTAATCATTTTGTCACGTATGACGTTCAACACTAGTGGTCGAATTGGCTATATTCTCACCAACACATCCGGATTCTCACTTGGCGACTATCATTAGATAAAGAGAACCGAGAAACGTTTCTGAAGATCATATTGTGCTATTCAGTAGTCCAAGTGGCTTACTTCCGATACCATCAGTTCATAAGTCGTTTCCTTCCCTTATATCCCGCACTAAAACCAATTTTAACCAAACTTTATTATCCAACATTTATAACCAGGGACCTGTTCTTGGGTACAAAAGGATAATGTATGTGGACTTCGTAGAGTAGGACGCTTCCAAATGTAACTATTACTTTGTTTTAATTTTTTTTATTTACTTAATTAAATTAAAAGCTTTCTGTCTTCATATTATATCTGGCTCGAAATACACTCTATAAAAAATATTGCAAAAATTTAGATGATGATTTTTACCTTTGCTTTTTTTCCATCACCTGAGGACTTTCTGGTGAAGCCATCAAAAAGCCATTGCTGTGCACCAAACTATAACGAACAAAAGTCATTGAAAGTTGATAAATTGTATCAGAGTTAGATTTAAAATTCAAGTTTAAAAATAAATTAGGTCTCCTTGGAAAATGAAATACAGATTTGCGGCAACAAAAGCATCTTTAAATGATATAGCTGATTTTTCTTAAGTAGTTAAAGCTGCTAACTTATTTAAAGAATTTTGTAAAAAGGATATTAAAAAGGATTTAAATGAATTTTTTGTTTGAGAAATAAGGTCATAAGCTGAACGAGACAATTTGTATATTTATTTTTTGAAAGGAGCTTTCGAAAGAAGACATTTTTTGTATGAAATACATTAAAAAAGACTCGGGTATTGAGAAGCTTTTATAAAGAATGATATCACCAGAAGGAATAATCCAAGTCCAGCTTATATCTTTGATTTAAATACCATAGGACATGTATGAGATACTTTTGGATAGATGCCTTTCGGCACAATTTTATCCACCGGAGAACTCTCAACAAGTTAAACGGATTCTTATTGATGAATTGCCATTCTTACTTCAACAGCTATTGGATAGTCTGACGTTGGATGTACAGAAGATGTAAAGCAATCATTGAATTATGGAAGATGATATCCTTTACTAAAAGAAATTTGTCTGTTGTTTGGACAAGCATTTGTACTGACAGTTTTTTTCCGATAAAGGCTTCTTTTATCTGATTTAATATTGAATGTGCTCTATTTATTTCTGCGTTAGCATGCTTTCTTCATCATTTAAATACAAAATGCTAACTTTGTATTCTGAAGTTCATATCCTAGGTGATATATTACGATAAAATTAAAACCTGCTATTGCTTAAGCTTTGCTCATCATGTATTAGCATATTAGTTCCATATTTCATAAATCGTGTCAGTATGAACTCTTTTTAAATAAACAAAATTTTTATTGGAATAAAAAGAGAAGCAGTGTAAAAGAATGATAAACGTAAAAAATTTGCCTTTTTTCATACTAATATTTTGTGAATACTTCTTTTTATGTACTTACTCGATGTTATTATTTTGCTGTAAATTTTTATTTTTTGGGTACACTTTTGTAAGCCTTGTGGAGTACTTTGTGAGTCATAAGAAGATTATTTTGAAATTTAGATATTAAAAAAACGAAATGAAGAAATAAATAAAAATCAGATACTTACAAATGGCTCTTTTTCTGCACATAGGCGGCAACCAAATGAGTTACAACGGGTACATCTTCTATAATTGAGAAAATGTATTCTGCTTTTAACAACTAATTTACACAAGAAGTAATAGCTTTGGACACAATATTTTAAATCTTCTAGTAATAGGCGTTGTATATTATTGCTGAAAATTAACATTAAAAATTGACATCATGAGTAAAACTATTCAATCCAATTTCTATCAATCTTTTTACCATTGGATTTGCATTAAGGAAAGAAAATGTTATGTTCCTCTTCTTTTCAGTTTTAAACTACACTCATGTCCATAAATTAAGGATAATTCAGAATCACACAGAAATTGAACTCTAAAATAAAATTTCACCTGTAGAATTATCACACACATCTTGAAGAAGAATATGCAAATTACAGGAAACCACCAGATGGCGCGGATAGTACGTCACAATGACGAGAGTGTAAGAGAGGGGTATATAAGGAATGGTGGCAAAGAAGTAAAATTGTTCACAAGCGCTTTAAAAGCCTTTCAGTGCAATAACCGCATAGTTACAGCACAAAGGAAGCATTTGGATGATTTTTTACGTGGTAGAATTATCGGACGACTGCAATGTGGACGTACCCAGCTGGAAGTATCCGAGGAACTTGGAATCGCCCAGAGTGTCATCTCCAGGCTTTGGCAACGATTCCAAGAGGATGGTAATGTGAGTAGATGTTACAGCACAGGTCGACCCCGAGTTACAACGCCGAATGAGGACCTGTATTTAGCAAATACTGCCAAAAGAAAGAGACGGAGCATAGCATCAGACCTGTCTCGTGAGCTCTTTTCAGCTACCGGTACGACAGTTTCAAGGCAGACCGTGTACACACGCTTAGGGTACATTGGTCTATATGCTCGTAGGCCTGTCAGATGTGTTCCACTTACCGCAACTCACTGTCGCCTGCGATTAACCTGGAGTAGAGAGCATGCATTGTGGACACCGCAACACTGGTCTGGTGTGATGTTTTCCGACGAGTCCAGGTTTAGCTTGTAGTCTGATTCTCGCCGGACTTTCATATGGAGAGCGCCAGGTACGCGTTACCACCAAGAGAACACCATTGAACGACACCGTTACGGTGGTGCAGGATGGCTCGTTTGGGGAGGAATTATTCTTGGTTCCAGAACTGACCTGCATGTTCAGAGTGTAACGATGACAGGCCACATCTATCGGGATGTCATTCTGGAACAACATGTACGTTTGTTTCGGGGCGCCATGGGTGCTGAATTTCTGTTTATGGATGACAACGCCCGTCCTCGCCGTGCAAACATTGTAGACGAATGCCTTCAATTGGAGGATATCACCCATATGGATTGGCCAGCATGCTCACCGGACTTGAATCCAATAGAGCATGTGTGGGATGTGCTTGGCCGACGAATTGCAGCCCGTCAACCCCCTCCCACTTGTCAACCGGAACATCGAAGGGCATTGCTTGATGAGTGGCCTGTATTGCATCGTCCGGGAGACATACTCCATATTAACCATCATACTTACCATGTTATACTGTTTTTTGTAAATAGGTTCTTTTTTGAAATTTGCTCCAGGGAGTAAAAATCGCAATTTTTATCAATTATGTCAAAAATATAGCATCTGTTTTGCTCTTTACCTTTTGTTTAATAAATAGACTTTACAAATAAGTCAAATTTGTTTTGCTTCTGTCTCTTTCTTTGCCTGAAATTAAGTATCCTTAATTTATGAACATGAGTGTAAATGGCTGAAAATTTGCCACATTAGTTTATTTTCAATTATATGAATATGAAGGATAGTTTATTTTACAGTAATTTAAAATATATTAAAAAATGTACATTATTTTTTACATTTAGTACATACATCTACAGGAAACAAAAGTTAACTGACCTAACAATATATATATATATATATATATATATATATATATTCGCCCACCAAAAAATTAATATTAAAAGGTCAAACTTGTAAATTAATGGCGATTATGACTTGATCTCATTAAAAAAAGTTTAAAAATTTTTTTTTCCGATTTAGAATACTTTGATTTTACGCGTTTTGCTTTGAGTTTGAGCTCCTCGCCTCACAATTTTACTACAGCAGATAATACTGTTTGATTGATTTGAGATAGACAGATTATAGACAATAGATTTAAGTACTCCCATGATAATAAAAAAAAAAGTCCAAAATTTCATGGACTTCTTGTATAAAAAAAAGATATTCAAAGTTCCTTTTTGTTAATGTTACGTTATTATAGGGAAGGAAACTTACTTCGGTATTTCTTTTTCGTCAGAAGACATACCTGAGTCCTGAAAAAAAAAATTTAAACACCATAATTTAAAACACAATTCATCAAACGATTCATCTTTAAAAAAGATTCATCATTTAAAACGATTCATCTGAGTTGCTTTCTTTACTTTATTAATCATTTAATAAAGTGAAGAAAGCATTGCTGCGAATCATTTACTACGATGTGCACCTTTTTGAATATCTGGTATTCATCTAATTTTCTAAATTTATGATATTTATTTTTAAACTTTGTCTGCATGCTTTTTTAAATTTATTTATTTTAATTCAATCACTTTTTACTTTAACAAAAGTTGGTTTTGAATTAATTCATTGCTGCAGAAGTGGTGCCATCTGCTGGCCGCCAACGTCACGATTTGTTTTGTCATTTGAACTGTTCTTAATTTCTCAATTGACTTTACTTATTACCTTTGCTTTTTCAATTTATTTTTAAGCTTATCTTCATCTCTTTTTTTTTTTTTGCATCGTGTAACCGACAGTTTTAACATTTTAGACCACCTTGCTTGAATGGTTTTCATAGCGGGAGATACTTTTCAATTTTTTTTCTGTATTTTAAAATTTTATTTTTTCTTCTTTTATTTAATTTAAGCTACATTTATGCACAACCTTTTAAACTAATTTAAGATGTGGAGGTTAAGTGGTACTTAATAACACACAAAAACTCTGTAACCGGTATATCATTCGGCCAGGCTGGTAAACTTAGTTGGGTGCTATTTTACGACCTAGCCATAGCAAGTAAAAAGGAAACCATTATAGACGCCTTACAACCAGGATGCACTGAATGGTCGGGACTATCATTCGAAACATTGACAGAATACCTACTCCGATAACAATAAAAAAGCCAAGTGTTGTGCGTGCTATCTTCCATCTTGTTTATGAGGCATCTTTCTCGTTATTAATGCACCACCTCCTCCGATCAAAATAAAAGTAAAATGTTGGGATATGTTGTATTCCATCTTGTTTATAATATGTCTTCCTCCTTGACAACAATGCCAACCTCTAAAATTAGTTTAGTGATATTTATGTATAACTACTTGTTAGGATGCATTTGTGACAGTTTATTTGTACAAATATGTAATATAATATTATGCCAGTAGTAATTTGTTTTACCCATTGCAAGTATCTCAATTTCTTTTCTTCATAATTATCTGGAATTTTTTCTTCATATGTGTATAAGGGAAGATTTCTTAGAAACTATGTTGATTGATTATTGCGGTATTATCAGAAAATTTAAAGAGTTTAAAATTATCTCGCCTGTTACTGTGGTATAAGATAATTTACTTTCAAAACTACATGCATCAACTTTTATATTGTGTAAATACCTATATCAAATACCCATAAAACATCCTAAAGATAGTGATGCTCTTTAACAAATCCCACTTCAGTCTATTATTATAAGTAAAC
The DNA here is from genome assembly GCA_021605075.1 of Caerostris darwini. Lineage (NCBI taxonomy): Eukaryota > Metazoa > Arthropoda > Arachnida > Araneae > Araneidae > Caerostris > Caerostris darwini. The sequence continues at coordinate 90,147 of BPLQ01013483.1, forward strand.
TTTATAAAACGGTGATAGAACCCAAAACTCTCTTCGAAAAACCAATTAAATTCAATAATTAAATACAAAATACTATCTTTGTATTCTGAAGTTCATATCCTAGGTGATATATTACGATAAAAATAAAACCAGCTATTGCTTAAGCTTTGCTCATCATGTATTAGTATATTAGTTCCATATTTCATAAATCATGTCAGTATGAACTCTTTTTAAATAAACAAAATTTTTATTATAATAAAAAGAGAAGAAGTGTAAAAGAATGATAAACGTAAAAAATTTGCCTTTTTTCATACTAATATTTTGTGAATACTTCTTTTTATGTACTTACTCGATGTTATTATTTTGCTGAAAATTTTTATTTTTTGCGCACACTTTTGTAAGCCTTGTGGAGTACTTTGTGAGTCATAAGAAGATTATTTTGAAATTTAGAAAATATAAATATAAAAAAAACGAAATGAAGAAATAAATAAAAATCATATACTTACAAATTGCTCTTCTTCTGCACATAGGCGGCAACCAAATGAGTTACAACGGGTACATCTTCTATAATTGAGAAAATGTATTCTGTTTTTAACAACTAATTTACACAAGAAGTAATAGCTTGGGGCACAATATTTTAAGTCTTCTAGTAATAGGCGTTGTATATTAATGCCGAAAATTAACATTAAAAATTGACATAATGAGTAAAACTATTTAATCCAATTTCTATCAATCTTTTTACCATTGGATTTGTATTAAGGGAAGAAAATGTTATGTTCCTCTTCTTTTCAGTTTTAAACACACTCATGTCCATAAATTAAGGATAATTCAGAATCACACAGAAATTGAACTCTAAAATAAAAATTTCACCTGTAGAATTATCACACACATCTTGAAGAAGAATATGCAAATTACAGGAAACCACCAGATGGCGTGGATAGTACGTCACATGACGAGAGTGTAAGAGAGGGGTATATAAGGAATGGTGGCAAAGAAGTAAAATTGTTCACAAGCGCTTTAAAAGCCTTTCAGTGCAATAACCGCATAGTTATGGCACAAAGGAAGCATTTGGATGATTTTTTACGTGGTAGAATTATCGGACGACTGGAATGCGGACGTACCCAGCTGGAAGTATCCGAGGAACTTGGAATCGCCCAGAGTGTCATCTCCAGGCTTTGGAAACGATTCAAAGATGATGGTAATCTGAGTAGATGTTACAGCAGAGGTCGCCCCCGAGTTACAACGCCGAATGAGGACCGGTATTTAGCAGTTAATGCCAAAAGAAACAGACGGAGCACAGCATCAGGCCTGTCTCGTCAGCTCTCTTCAGCTACAGGTACGACAGATTCAAGGCAGACCGTGTACAGACGCTTAAGGCACATTTATCTATATGCTCTTAGGCCTGTCAGATGTGTTCCACTTACCGCAACTCACTGTCGCCTGCGATTAACCTGGAGTAGAGAGCATGCATTGTGGACACCGCAGCACTGGTCTGGTGTGATGTTTTCCGACGAGTCCAGGTTTAGTTTGCAGTCTGATTCTCGCCGGACTTTCCTATGGAGAGCGCCTGGTACCCGTTACCACCAAGAGAACATCACTGACCGACACCGTTGCGGTGGTGCAGTATGGCTCGTTTGGGGAGGAATTATTTTTGGTTCCAGAACTGACCTGAATGTTCAGAGTGTAACGATGACAGACCACATCTATCGGGATGTAATTCTGGAACAACATATACGTTTGTTTCAGGGCGCCATGGGTGCTGAATTTCTGTTTATGGATGACAACGCCCGTCCTCACCGTGCGAACATTGTAGACGAATGCCTTCAATTGGAGGATATCACTTGTATGGATTGGCCAGCATACTCACCGGACTTGAATCCAATAGAGCATGTGCGGGATATGCTTGGCTGACGAATTGTAGCCCGTCACCCCCCTCCCACCTGTCAACCGGAACTTCGGAGAGCATTGCTTGATGAGTGGTGTAATATTCCCCAAGATCAGATTAATAATTTGATACTCAGCATGCCTAGGCGTTGTAAGGCCTGTATTGCATCGTCCGGGAGACATACTCCATATTAACCATCATACTAACCATGTTATACTGTTTTTTTAAAATAGGTTCTTTTTTTAAATTTGCTCCAGGGAGTAAAAATCGCAATTTTTATTAATTATGCCAAACATATAGCATCTTTTTTGCTCTTTACCTTTTGTTTAATAAATAGACTTTACAAATAAGTCAAATTTGTTTTGCTTCTGTCTCTTTCTTCGCCTGAACTTCATTATCCTTAATTTAAGGACAAGAGTGTAAATGACTGAAAATTTGCCACATTAGTTTATTTTCAATTATATGAATATGAAGGATAGTTTATTTTACAGTAATTTAAAATATATTAAAAAATGTACATTATTTTTTACATTTAGTACATACATCTACAGGAAACAAAAGTTAACTGACCTAACAATATATATATATATATATATATTCGCCCACCAAAAAATTAATATTAAAAGATCAAACTTGTAAATTAATGGCGATTAAGACTTGATCTCATTAAAAGAAGTTTAACATTTTTTTTCCGATTTAGAATACTTTGATTTTACGCGTTTTGCTTTGAGTTTGAGCTCCTCGCCTCACAATTATACTGTTTGATTGCTTTGAGATAGACAGATTATAGACAATTGATTTAAGTACTCCCATGATAATAAAAAAAAAGTCCAAAATTTCATGGACTTCTTGTATAAAAAAAAGATATTCAAAGTTCCTTTTTGTTAATGTTACGTTATTATAGGGAAGGAAACTTACTTCGGTATTTCTTTTTCGTCAGAAGACATACCTGAGTCCTGAAAAAAAATTTAAACACCATAATTTAAAAGACAATTCATCAAACGATTCATCATTTAAAACGATTCATCTGAGCTGATTTCTCTACTTTATTAATCATTTAATAAAGTGAAGAAAGCATTGCTGCGAATCATTTACTACGATGTGCGCCTTTTTGAATATCTGATAATCTTTTCATTTAATTTTCTAAATTTATCATATTTATTTTTAAACTTTGTCGGCTTGCTTTTTTAAATTTATTTATTTTAATTCAATAACTTTTTACTTTAACAAAAGTTTGTTTTGAATTAATTCATTGCTGCGGAAGTGGGGCCAACTGCTGGCAGCCAACGTCACGATTTGTTTTCTCCTTCGAACTGTTCTTAATTTCTCAACTGACTTTACTTATTACCTTTGCTTTTTCACTTTATTTTTAAGCTTATTTTCATCTCTTTTTTTTTTGCATCGTGTAACCGACAGTTTTAACATTTTAGACCTCCTTGCTTTAATAGTTTTCATAGCGGGAGACACTTTTCAATTTTTTTTCTGTATTTTAAAATTTTATTTTTTCTTCTTTTATTTAATTTAAGTTACATTTATGCACAACCTTTTAAACTAATTTAAGATGTGGAGGTTAAGTGGTACTTAATAACACACCGAAACTCTGTAACCGGTATATCATTCGCCCAGGCTGGTAAACTTAGTTGGGTGCTATTTTACGACCTAGGCATAGCAAGTAAAAAGGAAACCATTATAGACGTCTTACAACAAGGATACGCTGAATGGTCGGGACTATCATTCGAAACCTTGACAGAATACCTACTCTGATAACAATAAAAAAGCCAAGTGTTGTGCGTGCTGTCTTCCATCTTGTTTATGATGCATCTTTCTCGTTATTAATGCACCACCTTCTCTGATCAAAATAAAAGTAAAATGTTGGATATGTTCTATTCCATCTTGTTTTTAATATGTCTTCCTCCTTGACAACAATGCCAAACCTCTAAAATTAGTTTAGTGATATTTATGTATAACTACTTGTTAGGATGCATTCGTGACAGTTTATTTGTACAAATATGTAATGTAATAATATGCCAGTAGTAATTTGTTTTACCCATTGCAAGTATCTCAATTTCTTTTCTTCATAATTATCTGGAATTTTTTCTTCATAAGTGTATAAGGGAAGTTTTCTTAGAAAATATGTTGATTGATTATTGCGGTATTATTAGAAATTTTAGAGAGTTTAAAATTATCTCGCCTGTTATAAGATAATTTACTACATGCATCAACTTTTATATTGTGTAAATACCTATATCAAACACCCATACAACATCCTAAAGATAGTGATGCTCTTTAACAAATCACACTTCAGTCTGTCATTATAAGTAAACTTTATGAAACGGTGATCGAACCCAAAACTCTCTCTGAAAAACCAATTTACTCTAACAATATAAGCTATGTTTGTATTTTAAATAATGTTCTGAAAAAGTTTACATTATTTAGAGTGATTTTTTGGCAATTTATATTTCTCAGTCTTTCGAAACATTTAAATCTTTTTTAAATGTTTCGAAAGACTGTTTCGTTTATAAAAAGACTCTTCAAATCAAATAAACATTGGGATAATTGTCCAAATAAATGGTATGTCCAGATGATACTCAAATATTTAAAAATAAATTATCTACACAAAGAAATGTAGAGCTCTTTGAGTAATTTTGGTTGTCATTAAAGTTGTTACTATATGTTATTTTTTAAAATTATTGTTGTTATTCAATTTTTGTTGACATAAAATTTTTGTTGTCCTCTTTTATTTAAAGCCTCAATTTTTTAATGAAAAACCTATCAGCGAACTCAAAATATAGATCATTAGATTCAATGATTTAAATGAGTTCACAAATAATCAATCAGTAACAAAATTAAGAACTTAACGATTAAAATAAATACACACAGATATTTTGAATTTTGCTGAGTAATTCTATGCTAATTCATTGCAAATAAATACTTATTTGCTTTCCCAAATATAAAATGCTCATGAATGACCAGAAAAACTTTAGAAGAGTTAGTTTTTTTTTACTTTAAACGAGTTAGAAAGACAGGATGTGGCAAAACTGCTGTGAATATTTTTTCAAGATATGTGATTATGTATGAGTTTTGATATGGTAGCTTTAAACAAATCATTCGATTTGTTTGAAAAGCTCAAGTAATGCTTCTATGGTTCTTAAAAATACTTATTACTGAAATACTTAAAAATACTTAATACTGTCTATTCTGAAAATGAACATGGTAAATCTATTGATCAATAGGTCTTTCCAGCTGATAGAATAGGAGGGAAGGAGGGTGCGAGCACACAGATGGCTCTTCTGTAAGCATTCGTACCAATTCGCGGAGACACGTTGTGAATGAAACAATAGAAAGGTCTTTTTTCTGCCTAACAGCTTTTTTTTTTCTAAGCAGCCTTTTTTTATTGGAAATTTTACAACTGACATTAACGACAGCAACTTTGAATATAATATACTGGTGGCGCATTTCTTGTTTTTGCCAAGAAGGAAATTTTTAAGAAAATTCACACAAAACATGCAAAAAATGTTTTCCTGACTTTAAAGGCTCTTTTTATTGCTGCATCACAAAGAATGCCTTTCCTTTTTAATATTTCGCCAATGAAATAATATCGTCTTGAGCAGTTCAGAAGGAGAGTATCACTTCTGTAACTAACATTGTTCCATGGGGCCACATCACTTTAGATGGAATAAATCTAGGGGCTGAATCTGGGATGTTTTATCTGGTTTGCAAAATTATCACACTATCAATTTTCTATTCAGGTTGTTTGTAAAGTTTAAAATTCAACTCATTTAATTCATATATTGCCATCAATATAAGAAGATGTTTGAAAATTATCGGAAAGTTTGCATTTTTTCTGCCAATAAAACCCTTACTTAACAGATGGGATGAAAGTTTCTTAGGCTGACACATACGTGGCGCTACTAGCATTAAATCCATATGATTTTTAGTTAGTCCTAACAGTCAAAAGACACGTGTATAAATTTGACAGTTGTTGCACTATTTGTATGTGAGTTATAGCATTTTTAGTGAAGCAACTTTTGTTAGTTTGAAAAAAAACGCAAAAAAGGAATTTCGTGTGTTAATAAAGCATTGCTTTTTTGCAAAAAAAAAAAAAAAATACTATTGAAGCCAAGGCTTGGCTTGATAAACATTATTCGGACTTTGCACCAGGAAAATCAACCGTAGAGAAGTGGTTTGCTAAATTTAAACTAGGCGAAATGAATACCGAGGACGATGCACAGGACGCCCCAAAGAGGCTGTTACCCACGAAAACATCAAAAAAGTCCACAAAATAATTTCTGATAACCGTAAAGTGAAGTTGATTGAGATAGTTGAGACCCTAAAGATATCAAAGGAGCGTGTTGGACATATCGTGAATGAATATTTGGATATGCGAAAGCTCTGTTCAAAGTGGGTGCCGCACGAGCTCACAATCGGCCAAAAACAACAACGAATTGATGATTCTAAGCAGTGTTTGGAGCTGTTCAATCGTAATAAACCCGAATTATTGCTTCGATATGTGACAATGGATGAAACATGCTCCATTTCACACCGGAGTCCAATCGACAGTCAGCCGAGTGGACTGCTCGTGATGAACACTAAAAATGCTATAACTTCACATACTAATAGTGCAACAGCTGTCAAATTTAAACACATGTCTTTTGAAGGTTAGGGCTAACTAAAAATCATATGGTTTCAATACTAGTAGCGCCATCTATGTGTCAGCCTACGAACTTTGCAGCAACAAAAATATGAATGGAAGATTAAGTTCTAGGATTGACAGTATACTGCATTATAGAAGACAAAATTCCAATAAGGTAACAAAAAGGTCATCTTCAACTCGACTGACTATGTGAATTCATGAATCTCAATTTTTAAATAAATAATTTTTTAATCAAATATAATCCTTCAAATCCTCATATTCTTCACCTTAATTTCGTGTAATGCGATGGAATGATTGCACAGTGATCATTTCTAAAATTGCTGAAGAATAAAAAACGGATAAATTTTAAAAATGCTGAAGAATATCATTTTTACTTTTATCATTTTATCATTATTTACTTTTATCATTTTAAATATCATAAAATTTGTTAAATTGAGTTTTGATCGAAAATCATAGAATTGGTGAATAACGTACGATTAGAATTTCTGAAAAATCGTTCAATAGATGTTTTTTGAATAAAAATCGTAAAGAAATGGTTATTTGTAACTTTGTAGGAAAGTCATAAGTTTTGATTTATAGATGTCCCACTATATTATTTACTAATTCTAAAAGTGAATGTGAAACATAAAATTATTAAAATAATTTGAAAAAAATTTGTTTCAAATATTACGCTAACTTGAATATATCTGAAAAACAAGTTTTTCTATTAATTATTTGAAAACCCATTTTTACTTACCTTATTTTCCCTGTATAGTGCAGGAAAAAGGACTTAAATGTTTCGAAAAAGAAAAGTTAGACCCATCGAAAGTATGATGATCTTTATCTACTTTTTAACACAATAATCAGGAAGAATTTTATCGAAGATTTATCAGTCTTTGAAGTTAGCTGCAACTGTCTCAGTACTTCAGTCTTCCTGCTCATCTTCACCCATGAAGATGAGGTAAATGAGTGGAACTACAACTTTGACAACGCATAGAACACAGATATAAATTATAATTCTATACTGGAAGTCGTATAACTCCTGGTCGTCCATTGTTAAATTAAAAAAAAAATGCTGAAACCAAACAAAAAATACATATGTATCTCGTATGAAGAAAAGGACGGAGAATAAATTTATTTTTAAAAGTACAATACAATGTGAATTGTAACGAAATAAAATATCTCCTACATCTCAAATATAGTGTAGTACATGGATAAAAATTTATTATAAATCCAGCGATTCCTTTAGCTGGAATAAAAATCATAGAATTGGTGAATAACGTACGATTAGAATTTCTGAAAAATCGTTCAATAGAGGTTTTTTGAATAAAAATCGTAAAGAAATCGTTATTTGTAATTTTGTAGGAAAGTCATAAGTTTTGATTTATAAATGTCCTACTCTATTATTTACTAATTCTAAAAGTGAATGTGGAACATAAAATTATTAAAATAAATTGAAAAAAATTTGTTTCAAATATCACGTTAACTTGAATATATCTGAAAAACAAGTTTTTCTATTAATTATTTGAAAACACATTTTTACTTACCTTATTTTCTCTGTATAGTGCAGGAAAAAGGACTTAAATGTTTCGAAAAAGAAAAGTTAGACCCATCGAAATTATGATGATCTTTATCTTCTTTTTAACACAATAATCAGGAAGAATTTTATCGAAGATTTATCAGTCTTTGAAGTCAGCTGCAACAGCCTCAGTACTTCAGTCTTCCTGCTCATCTTCACCCATGAAGATGAGGTAAATGAGTGGAACTACAACTTTGACAACGCATAGAACACAGATATAAATTATAATTCTATACTGGAAGTCGTATAACTCCTGGTCGTCCATTGTTAAATTAAAAAAAAAATGCTGAAACCAAACAAAAAATACATATGTATCTCGTATGAAGAAAAGGACGGAGAATAAATTTATTTTTAAAAGTACAATACAATGTGAATTGTAACGAAATAAAATATCTCCTACATCTCAAATATAGTGTAGTACATGGATAAAAATTTATTATAAATCCAGCGATTCCTTTAGCTGGAATAAAAATCATAGAATTGGTGAATAACGTACGATTAGAATTTCTGAAAAATCGTTCAATAGAGGTTTTTTGAATAAAAATCGTAAAGAAATCGTTATTTGTAATTTTGTAGGAAAGTCATAAGTTTTGATTTATAAATGTCCTACTCTATTATTTACTAATTCTAAAAGTGAATGTGGAACATAAAATTATTAAAATAAATTGAAAAAAATTTGTTTCAAATATCACGTTAACTTGAATATATCTGAAAAACAAGTTTTTCTATTAATTATTTGAAAACACATTTTTACTTACCTTTTTTTCTCTGTATAGTGCAGGAAAAAGGACTTAAATGTTTCGAAAAAGAAAAGTTAGACCCATCGAAATTATGATGATCTTTATCTTCTTTTTAACACAATAATCAGGAAGAATTTTATCGAAGATTTATCAGTCTTTGAAGTCAGCTGCAACAGTCTCAGTACTTCAGTCTTCCTGCTCATCTTCACCCATGAAGATGAGGTAAATGAGTGGAACTACAACTTTGACAACGCATAGAACACAGATATAAATTATAATTCTATACTGGAAGTCGTATAACTCCTGGTCGTCCATTGTTAAATTAAAAAAAAAATGCTGAAACCAAACAAAAAATACATATGTATCTCGTATGAAGAAAAGGACGGAGAATAAATTTATTTTTAAAAGTACAATACAATGTGAATTGTAACGAAATAAAATATCTCCTACATCTCAAATATAGTGTAGTACATGGATAAAAATTTATGATAAATCCAGCGATTCCTTTAGCTGGAATAAAAATCATAGAATTGGTGAATAACGTACGATTAGAATTTCTGAAAAATCGTTCAATAGAGGTTTTTTGAATAAAAATCGTAAAGAAATCGTTATTTGTAATTTTGTAGGAAAGTCATAAGTTTTGATTTATAAATGTCCTACTCTATTATTTACTAATTCTAAAAGTGAATGTGGAACATAAAATTATTAAAATAAATTGAAAAAAATTTGTTTCAAATATCACGTTAACTTGAATATATCTGAAAAACAAGTTTTTCTATTAATTATTTGAAAACACATTTTTACTTACCTTTTTTTCTCTGTATAGTGCAGGAAAAAGGACTTAAATGTTTCGAAAAAGAAAAGTTAGACCCATCGAAAGTATGATGATCTTTATCTACTTTTTAACACAATAATCAGGAAGAATTTTATCGAAGATTTATCAGTCTTTGAAGTCAGCTGCAACAGCCTCAGTACTTCAGTCTTCCTGCTCATCTTCACCCATGAAGATGAGGTAAATGAGTGGGACTACAACTTTGACAACGCATAGAACACAGATATAAATTATAATTCTATACTGGAAGTCGTATAACTCCTGGTCGTCCATTGTTAAATTAAAAAAAAAAAAATGCTGAAACGAAACAAAAAATACATATGTATCTCGTACGAAGAAAAGGACGGAGAATAAATTTATTTTTAAAAGCATACAATGTGAATTGTAACGAAATAAAATATCTCCTACATCTCAAATATAGTGTAGTACACGGATAAAAATTTATTATAAATCCAGCGATTCCTTTGGCTGGAATAAAACACAAATATAAGTGCTAAGATATTTAAAAGATAATGGTTTATACTGAGAGAACAACACATATGGCGTCGATAGGTGAATACTTCCTGTTTGCTACCAAAGTCGTGCAGAAGTACTGCTATGGTACGCTTTTCGCAACATCCTGCTTAAGAGATGAATTCACTGTTGAGATAGATGTTAATCGTATCTAAGATTCCCTTTCCTGAAAGTGATGTTTAGCGCAGAATCTACCCTCTATGTTTGAGAACATTTAAAATATATACTAACAACCGTAATATGTGCATCAATGAGGCCCACCAAAAGACAACGTGTGATTAGGGATACATGCAAATGAAATTTGTTGGCAGAATTCACAGTAACAATGACGCGTTGGAGAGCATTGTTACTTTATACATTACTTCAAATTTTATCTTTCAGCAAGACAGTCCACTCCAGCGCATTCATGGACATGTTACCTAGTTTTTGCATCTGTCCCTTTTGAATATTTATTGGATAAGAAGAGCAGGCCATACGTCTTGTGTTCCAAAATTGCGAACACAAGGCATTTGGACTTTTTTGCTTGAGGCTTCATTCAAATGTTTGTAATTTGGATGATTTAAAACGGGATTTACCTAAATGCGCCTAAACACTTTTGGAAGCATTTATCATTTGTATATCTGCAGAGGACTAATGTTGCTCACATTGAACTTGTAAAGAAACTTGAGAAGTTTTTCTCCTTAATGCAAATGAAATTATATTCCAATCATGTGTGATTCTTTCAGTATAAGCCTTTACTTTTAGATACCTTTACCATGCAGACCTAAAATAAGATGAGTTTTTCACTGATAAAGAGTAAGTTATGAGAAAAGGAGAGATGTTATTGAGAAATATCAGTCCTTGAAATTTTGCAATACTCCTCTGCAGAAGCATATTAAATATTGCAACAAGCGTATGACGAAAAATGTTTACCATGATCAACAGCATTTTGGTAATTCAAGCAATATAATGTTGAATGCTTCTTTCATTGTATTGGCAAGATCTCTCAAACCATCTTGATTTGAAGACGAAACACGTTTTACTTGTAATTGCTTAAACCAACAAAATACTTTTCGTCATGATAATACCTTCTTTGCAATACTTTGTATTCGCCGATAGCAGAATTTATTAAGCGAAATTTTGAAGCTTGAATATGTCTAGCATAAATGCTCTATTTTCTTAGAGGAAATCAGCTCGAGTTATACTTGTATTTTAAGGTCAAATAAAAAAATAACATTTTTATTTTTTGTTCCATCAAAATAGCATTGCTGAATTTATTTATAATTATTGTCATATAAAGAATACCTTCGAGCCATATGTAAAATCTTATTTCATTCTCATAAGCAGACAGCATTTACAAAAATGAATTTCTCAATTTTTTGTACTAATCCTTAACATATAGTAGAAACGCCGGGACAACGGGCGTACCGGTTACGGAGTTCCTATGTGGTTTTTGAGAATCACGAAAACCTCCACATCTTAAAGTTTGTTAAAATATCTACACTATTGTAGTTACTTAAATTAAAGAGTAAAAATAACAATGAAAAACACCTGTTTGAGAACAATTAAAGCAAGAGATCGAAAAAGCAAAAACGTATTGGTACAATTAAGAGTCCGTTGACGATGCCCAAAAATAAAAATAATTTAAAGTTAAAATTAAAATTACAAATTTTAAATGAATATAAAATAAAAATAAAAGTAAGTAAAAATAAAGTAAAATTACATGAAATGAAACGAAATAAAAAAGATTAACAAAATTTAGCAAATCAGCAGCAAAATCAAGTCAAGAAAGTCGCCAAACACATCAGATCAAACATCGGGCTATTTTTCTAAAGTTTGAGGAGGCACCAACAGATGGCGCCCTCATCTCGGTTACAGCTGTCCAAAACACCCAACTGTTGTTGGGAGAGAAGTCAATTTCTATTCTTTATTTACAAAAAAACAGTATGAAATTTATGTATAGAAATTTTCACGTTTCTTTTCAAGCTATGGAGGTAATTAGTTTCAAATGATCGAATTGTAAAGGTTATAAAATCAAACATTGCTAATGTTCGAGATACAAAGGTCATTCTTTTTTCGAGTTACGTAGGGAAAATTCATACAAAAATGGCTTGTGTGGATTGACTAATTATTTCGACAATGGCTGAAATTTCGAGTAATGGAAGTTTTGGGGATTGAAGGGAAGGGAACAAAAAAATTTTTCGAGTTGTGGAGATTTTCGACTTATCGAGGTTCGACTTAAAGAGGTTCTACCCATAGTATAAAAGCTAATGTTTTCACATTTATTAGAAAAGCCAATGTTTACACATTCATTAGAAAAACCAAAATTTTCACTTCCAGTTGAATACTAATGTTTACACGTTTAAGGGTAAAACCAATGTTTATAAAAAGGCGATTTTTGTAAATCAGCTTTATGAAATAAAAAACATTATTATTAATTTAAAATGTCATGTAACCTTTTGGAGGACAAGAGAGTTTTCAATTCTTCAGTTTCAATTTCATAAATTTTTTAAAAATTATTCTGGCAATTGCATTTCTTGTTATAAATGTATTAATAGATTAGTAATTTGTTTTAGATTCTGAAAGTAATATTTTAAACTTTAATGAATTTATTATTATTTAATTTTTTTATTGAAAAAATAATTTTACGTGACTTTTTATTAATTAAATTTTCTCATCGGAAAACATTTTTTTTGCACAAATTGTTTTGCAATTTGCATTTTCAATAAAATCGACACCTTCAATATGATTTAAATTTAATTTCACGTAATATTTACAAGAGACTAAACCTCATAATTATATACTCATAGACTAGTATTTCTAAATTAAATTACAAGTTTCGTAAAGTTTTATGTGCAAACTTCTTTCCATTTAATTTTTTATTAGAAAATGCAGAGTTATATTAGAAAGTTGCTGGATGTTTATGAAATAAAACTTCAACTTTGGAAGGCTATATCCCCTCAATTAAACAAGTAAGCGCATCAATGTACCAATAGTAAGTTTTTTATTTGACTAGAGATTCTGTTCAGGGATACTTAAATGACAAATTGCCTTAATCAGGGCCTTATTTTCCTATAGGCTAACTGTGCCTTCAGCCTAGAGCCTCAAGATCAAGAGGGGCCTACATTCAAATTGTTAGCAAAATTAGAATTACACTATTCTAAAAACAGTAAACACTAAAACACTGAATCGAAAATAAGGAGAAATTCTACACATATGACTAATTAACAAACATAAAAATGTATAGGTTAAGATCAACGCGTTCTGTTCATTGGGTCTGTTCGTTTGTTTGTACTAGATTCACCAAAGTATAATTCATATGTTCATTGATTGCTATGGCAAATATTGGCGTGTCTTATGCTACTAAGCTCTGATTTGTTCATGTATAAATAAAATGCAGATTGGTGTAGATTGGAACTTTAAATGCGAATTATTATGAAATAAATTTATCAGAATTGAATTTGCTTTAATCTTCAATGTACTGAACATATTTAATTTAATTTGATAAAAAATATGATAATTTTTATTGCATATTTTATTTCCGTAGTCAAAGAATGTTATTATTTGAATTTTGTTTCTTTGTAAATGTTGTGTGTTATGTTTGATTAGTTCTATATATGGTGCTGCGAATAAATGTCCAAAAAAATGTTCTCGACTGCTTTTTTAGTTATTATCCGTGCCACATTTTTTTATAAAGGTTAGAACCAATCGCAACATGTTTCATTTAACATATTAAGATATATATATCACAGCAATGATGTATTTTATTATCTCTCATGTAATTTACAAACTTAAAAATGGGAAGTGAAAGGGCATCATAAGTGGAATAGCCTAGGGCCTCTTTTCATCTAAATCCGGCCCTGGGTACAATTATGAGTCCGTTGACGATGCCCAAAAATAAAAAATAATTTAAAGTTAAAATTAAAATTAAAAATTTTAAAGGAATATAAAATAAAAATAAAAGTAAGTAAAAATAAAGTAAAATTACATAAAATAAAACAAAATAAAAAAGATTAACAAAATTCAGCAAAGCAGCAGCAAAATCAAGTCAAGCAAATCACCAAACACACCAGATCAAAGGTCGGGCTATTTTTTAAAAGTTTGAGGAGGCACCAACAGATGGCGCCCTCATATCGGTTACGGTAGTCCAAAACACCAACTGTTGTTGGAACGAAAGTCAATTTTTATTCTTTATTTACAAAAAACTCAGTATGAAATTTATATATAAAAATTTTAAATTTTCGTTTCAAGTACTAGCAGTACGTCAAGTGTTCTAAATCATCGTTTAAATATAAAAATGTTTGATCGATTGATCTGTGGTTTTGTCTATTTCTTTCGTGTCCAAATGCATTCCTTTTATTGTTATTCTTTTCGTTACCAGAGAGCGTCGACAACGTTTATGATATTTCAGAAAGAAATTTAGATTCCTGGAATTTCGAATTTTTTGGTGATTTTTGGAATTTTAAATTTTGAAGTGGGTTTTTTTTTTTTTTTTTTTTTTTTTTTCTTTAAAATTTTTTTTTTAGTAGATCTCATTTTCACTTCTGCAAATGTGTTGGGTAGAAAAACATTTAGATAAATTGAGATAAACCAGCGTGAACGGGCATAGATCCTAAAGCAGCAGGGCAAGTCAAGTTATATATAGAAGTTAAGTATTTAAAATTAAAGTTAAGACCAAAGTTATTAAGGTAAACTATTGAATTAAAAATTTAAAAGGTGAATAAACAAGGAAATATTTAAACAAATTTAAATAGATTAAATTAAATTAAAACTATTAAACAAAATTAAAGTTAGGAGGGGGACCAATTATTTATCTGATGTTGCACATCGTAGCAAATAATTCAGAATTAAAAGCCAAAGATTGCAGCTCAGATTCGCTTGAATTGGTCGATGCAGCTAAGGGACTCCAACCACAGCGGTAGAATTAACCGAATAAATTCCCCGTCGTTTCTTGAAAAAATAATTAAATAAGAAATAAAACAAACAGACATGGAAAAAAACTTCTGCCCCGGGTGAGGATCGAACTCACGACCTTCACATGCCTACTGCGCTACCGAGGCGTTGGTACAAACGCCATTTCTTACACATAGTAGATTTTAGTAATAGGAAAAAAAAAAAAAAAAAAATGGTATGAAAGTACAGTAGAACCTCTGTAAGTCGAATTTCAAAGGAAGACGCAAAATAATTCGAGTTATAGAGTTTTCGACTTATGGAGCATTTCGACTTACAAAATACAAGATGTGGAATTTGTAAGGAAATATTCGACTTGTAGAGGTTTAGATTCTTTCTAACTTATTTTGAGTTAGAGAGGTAAAATAAATAAAAATTCAAGTTAGAGAGGTAATAAACATGTTTATTTGCAACTTAAAAGTTATATTATGTACTACAATAAAAGAATCAAAATAATTCCGAAACAACCTTAAAATTAAAAATATTATGTATTAAAAAAGTCAGTTATTATTATTATTATTTTTTTTTTTTTTTTGGTTTAGACAATTCGATCGTTCTCTATCTATAGCATTATCTAAGCTATAAAGAGCAGAAAATTCTTTTTCTTCCGAGTTGCTATTTCATAGAATTGGTTATTCTATTTATTATATACTCATACATTGTTTTCTAAGTAACAATGACGTGCATTGTCGGCAAATCCTTAAAGTCGGTAACTTATTTTTCTTCGAGCTATAGAGGTAATTAGTTTCAAATGATCGAGTTGTAAAGGTTGAAAATAAGACTGTAAAATCAAACATTGATAATGTTCGAGATACAGAGGTCCAATTTTTTTTTCGAGTTACTGAGGGAAAATATATACCAAAATGGCTTGTGGGGATTGACTAATTATTTCGATTTATAGAGGGGTGAAATTTCGAGTAATGGAGGTATAGGGGCCTGAAGGGATGGGAACAAAAAAAATTTTCTAGTTGTGGAGGTTTTCGACTTATCGAGGTTCGACTTAAAGAGGTTCTACTCTAGTAGGAAAGCCTGGACAACGGGCGTACCGGTTACGGATTTCCTATGTGGTTTTATGAACCACGAAAACCTCCGCATCTTAAAGTTAGTTAAGATATCTGCACTATTGTAGTTGCTTAAATTAAAGAATAAAAATAAAAAATAAAAACAAAGAATTTAAGGAAAACATTCCCTGCTTGAGAACAATTAAAGCAAGAGACCGAAAAAGCAAAAGCTATCGATACAATCAGGGCGGAATTTCCTATAGGCTAACTAGGCTTCAGCCTAGGGCCTCAAGATCAACAGGGGCCTACATTCAAATTGTTAGCAAAATTAAAATTACAATATTCTAAAAACGGTAAACACTAAAACACTGAATCGAAAACAAGGAGAAATTCTACACATATGACTAATAAACAAACGTAAACATGTATTGGTTAAGATCAACGCGTTCGGTTTATCGGATCTGTTCGTTTGTATATACTAGATTGCACCAAAGTATAGTTCATACGTTCTTTTATTTGATAGAAAGTATGATAATTTTATTGCATATTTTATTTTCGTCTGCAAAGATTTTTATTATTCAATTTTGTTTCTTCGTAAATGTTGTGTGTTATGTTTGATTAGTTATTGTTACAAGTACTATATATGGAGCTGAGAATAAATATCCAAATAAGTGTTCTCGACTTTTTTTTTATTTATTATCCGTGCCATATTTTTTATAAAGATTAGAACCAATCACAACATGTTTCATTTAACGTATTGAGATATATATATCACATCAATGATGTATTTTATTATCTCTCATGTAATTTACAAAGTTAAAAATGGTAAGTGAAAGGGCCTCATAAGTGGAATAGCCTAGGGCCTCTTTTTATCTAAATCCGGCCCTGGGTACAATTAAGAATGCGTTGACGATGCCCAAAAATAAAAATAATTTAAAGTTAAAATTAAAATTAAAAATTTTAAATGAATATAAAATAAAAATAAAAGTAAGTAAAAATAAAGTAAAATTACATAAAATAAAACAAAATAAAAAAGATTAACAAAATTCAGCAAAGCAGCAGCAAAATGAAGTCAAGAAAGTCGCCAAACACATCAGATCAAAGATCGGTCTATTTTCTAAAAGTTTGAGAAGGCACCAACAGATGGCGCACTCATGTCGGCTGCGGCTGTTCATAACTCCCAACTGTTGTTGGGGAAAACGTCAATTTTTATTCTTTATTTACAAAAAACACAGAATGAAATTTATAGATAGAAATTTTCACTTTTCGTTTCGAGTACTAGTAGTACTTCGTGTGTTCTAAATCATTCTTCGTGTTCTAATCATCTTCTTCCAATGTGTTCTAAAACATCGTTTAAATGTCAAAATGTTTGATCGATTGATCTGTGGTTTTGCTATTTCTTTCGTTCCCAAATATACTCCTTTTATTGCTATTCTATTGGTTACCAGATAGTGTCGACAACGTTTATGGTATTTCGGAATTTCCTGGAATTTCGAATTTTTTTGTGTTTTTTTTGTGGAATTTTAAATTTTTTAGTGATTTTTTTTTTTTTTTTTTTTTTTGAGATCCCAATTTCCACTTCTGCAAATTTGTTGGGAAGAAAAACATTTATATAAATTGAGATAAAGCAGTGTCAGAGGGCATACATCTCAAAGCACCAGGTCAAGTCAAGTTATATATAGAAGTTAACTATTTAAAATTAAAGTTAAGACCAGGGTTATTAAGATAAACTATTGAATTAAAAATTTAAAAAGTAAATAAACAAGGAAAAATTTAAACAAATTAAAACAGATTAAATTAAATTAAAACTGCTAACCAAAATTTAAGTTAAGACGGAGATAACCAATTATTTAACTAAGGTTGCACATCGTAGCAAATAATTAAGAATTAAAAGCCAAAGATTGCAGCTCAGATTCGCTTGAATTGATCGATGTAACTAAGAGACTCCAACCACAGCGGTAGAATTAACCGGCGAGGAATAAATTCCGTCATTTCTTGAAAAAATAATTAAATAAGAAATAAAACAAACAGACATGGAAAAAAACTTCTGCCCCGGGTGAGGATCGAACTCACGACCTTCAGATTACTCTTTTGAGTGATTATGAGACTGACGCGCTGCCTACTGCGCTACCGAGGCGTTGATACAAACGCCATTTCTTATACATAGTGGATTTTAGTAATAGGAAAAAAAAATGATATAAATGTACAGTAGAACCTCTGTAAGTCGAACTTCAAGGGAGACGCCAGATAATGTGAGTTATAGAGTTTTCGACTTATGGAGGATTTCGACTTACGCGGATTTTGTAAGAAAATATGCGACTTGTAGAGGTTTAGATTCTTTCTAACTTATTTTGAGTTAGGGAGGTAAAATAAATAAGAATTCAAGTTACAGAGGTAATAAACATGTTTATTTGCAACTTAAAAGTTATATTATGTATTACAATAAAAAATCAAAATAATTCTGAAACAATCTTAAAATTAAAAATATTATGTATTAAAAAAGACAGTTATTATTATTTTTTTTCTGCTTTAGACAATTCGATCGTTCTCTATCTATAGCATTATCTAAGCTGTGAAGAGCAGAAAATTATTTTTCTTTCGAGGTACTATTTCATAGAATTGGTTATTCTATTTACTGTATACTCATAGATTGTTTTCTAAGAAACAATGACGTGCATTGTCGGCAAATCCTTAAAGTCGGTAACTTACTTTTCTTCGAGCTATAGAGGTAATTAGTTTCAAATGATCGAGTTGTAAAGGTTGTGAAAAAGATTGTAACATCAAACATTTCTAATGTTCGAGATACAGAGGTCCAATTTTTTTGTCGAGTTATTGAGGGAAAATATATACCAAAATGGCTTGTGGGGATTGACTAATTTTTTCGACTTTTAGTGGGTTGAAATTGCAAGTAATGGAGGTTTTGGGTTTTGAAGGGAAGGGAACAAAAACTTTTTTCGAGTTGTGGAAGTTTTCAACTTATAGAGGGTCGACTTAAACAGGTTCTACCGTAGTAGAAAAGCCAATTTTTTCACATTTATTAAACTCATGTTTGTGAAAATTGCAACACCATGAAGGAATCGTCATAATTGAATGAAATTTAATACCCAGTTGAGTGGTAGTGGTACAAATAAATGATTAAATGTTCAAAGCAAACAAACAATAACAAGAGACCAGAATCAGTATTTTGTGTAGCCACCACGCGCCGCAATAAGTGCTTCTACACGACGTGGCATGGAGTCAAACAAATTTTGAATGTCTGCCTGAGGAAGAGCATTCCATATTGTTTGCATGCGCACCCAAAGTTCGTTTGCAGAAGCAACAGGATGAGGATCACGAGCGAGACGCCGACCAACAAAATCCCACACATGTTCAATCGGCGACATATCCGGGGAATACGCAGTCCAAGGAAGAAGCTGTATCTGCCGCGTTGCAAAGAAGAATTGAACAGTCCTAGCGATATGAGGGCGGGCATTGTCCTGTTGAAATACAACGCCTGCAAGCGTTGAAGGAAGGGAACAGCTTGGGGCTGTAGAACTTCACTGATGTACCGGTTGCTGTTCAGATTGCCCACAATTCTTAGCAATTGAGATCGTCCATGATATGCTATGGCACCCCAGACTATAACTCTGGGTGTTCGCCCACTGTGGCGTTCGATAATGCACTCCGGAAGGTGGCGTTCACCGGCATAGCGTCTGACACGAATGCAGCCATCATGATACCACAAATTAAAGCGGGATTCGTCAGAAAACACGACTTGCTGCCAATCAGCACGCCAGTCTGTATGCTGAGCGGCCCATTGTAGACGCAGGCGGCGATTTACTGCAGAGACACAAAATAGAGCGTTTGAACTTTGGCCAGAAAGTCATGACCTGGGACAACCAATGGATAGAAATTATTTTTTCTGACGAAAAAAAATGGAATTTGGATGGACCAGATGGCTGGAATTTCTACTGGCATGATATAAGAAATGAAAAAGAAACATTCTCCAAGCGCCAATTAGGTATAGGGTCTGTCATGACTTGGGGCTGTCTTACTTACAATGGTGTGGGCTCTATTGCATTCGTTTCAGGTAGAATGAATTCCCAAGGATACCAAAATGTCCTAACAAATCATCTTTTGCCAAATGCTGAATGTCTTGCTGGAGAAAATTGGAAATATCATCAAGACAATGCACCGATCCATTCAAGTAACAGCACAAAAAATTGGTTCCAAGTCAACAATGTTGAAACTGTGAAATGGCCAGCTAAATCACCTGACCTCAACCCAATCGAGAACCTTTGGGCTGACTTAGCAAGAAGAGTTTATGCAAATGGGAGACATTTTACATCAACAAAGAGCTGAAATCTACTATCGAAGATGAATGGTATAAAACCGACCCCACCCTTTGTCAAAAA
>BPLQ01013484.1:0-15501 GCA_021605075.1 Caerostris darwini
TCCGATAAATAAATTTAAAAAATCGTATAAAAATAACTGTATGACTTCAAAAGTAAAAGCAATTTTAGAAAAAATTATGACATAATTGTAAAAGTTTATGACATTAATGATACAATGAAAATCTACTTTTAACTAATATCTAACTTTTTCTCCAACAAAAGAGATGAGTCAACTAAATACTTAAAAGGATGCATTAACTTGTTTATGTGTGTCTCTAATAAAAAAGGCCAATAAAAAATATAGCGGAATTAATTACAGAATATTAACTAAAATTAATTATTTAATTGAATTGACTCGTAATTATTTTAAGAAATAAAATTTGCCACAGATGTTAGATAAAATAAAAAAATATTAATATTGGCAAAAAAATACATAGCTCAGTCACATTATATATAAATCACTCTTGTATATTCTGGCTTTAAGTGGAGTGTGGAATGTGGTATTAAGTGATATTTAAGTGGTATTAAGTGGAATTCTTTATATACACTCCACTGCAATGTGCCGCCCCCTACCTTTTGTGATTGGTTATTCACGTTGACGTCGAAAGTAGGTGGTGGTCACATTAAGGTGACTGGACTGTGTATATTTGCATTCTAAAAAGCTGTATTTTTTAAATTTACATTTCACAAAATCAACTGGGAAAATAAAAATGTGTCCTCATATAAAAATACCAGTAATTTTAGTGCTAATTTCCTTTTGTATAACTATAGGGCAGTTTAGATGGGCCAGGCGGGCTGTGGTTCTAGGGCCAGCAGTGGCGAGGACGGCAGCAGCAGCTCCTAGAGGTGGGAAAAAATCAAATTCAGTTTCATCATAAGCACATGCTGTATTAATGAAAAATTTCCAAACTGTAGGCTTTGAGGAACATGATTGTGCCTTGACACAGTAATGCAGCAAGACATGCCTTGCATATGGATTGATGCATTGCATTTTAATAAAACATTTTTTTTTTTTTTAAATACATTACATTAATTAATCTTTTATGCTCTATACCAGGGGCCTACAAATTTTCCAGCCTTAGGGCCATACTGTTTACTCCAATAAGTAGAAAGGGCCAAAACCGTTTTAATTTTTCTGCCATTATCTATAACTTCTAGACTAGTCGCCGAGTGCGCGCTCTGAGCGAGCATACGCTTGCTAACTACAAACTATTGCCAGTGAAAAATCACAATTACATAAATCTCATTAGTATTTTTTTACAAGTGGATACCGCGCGGTTTCATAGGCGTTAATTTAGCTTTTCCGTTCCTGAGTGATTTTCGAGATAAAAATCATATGTTTGATTCAGGATATATACATACCAAACATCGATATGCATACATATGTGATACTCTTTATCCCAACATAACTACCGCGGGATGTTCACTAGTTTATAATGTTAGTGGGATTCATTTCAATTATTTGTTAGTTGTTATGCTTAAGTTAAATTTTTTGCGTATTATGCTTGTCTTTAAGCTTTACCTAGCAAGTCAATAAAACCGAGTTAGTATCATTCTGTGTTTTTTTATCCAACTTATTACAGCAACAATAAGCTATTCGTTGTCGCGGGCAGGATGGATGACACTGGCGGGCCGTAGTTTGGAGACCCCTGGTATCTTAAACACAGAATGATAAAAAAATACAGAATGATAATATCTCGGTTTTATTGATTTGCTAGGTAAAGCTTAATGACAAGCATAATACGCAAAAAATTTAAGTTAATCATAACAACTAACTGGAAATTACAGATTGGCAGAAGAATTAAAATGTTTTTGGTACTTACTGGAGTAAACAGTATGGCCCTAAGGCTGGAAAGTTTGGTGACCCCTGCTCTTGTAGATAGTCGTGCCCCGTAGCCATTCGGAACGTGGCAACTAGTGTACCGATTACGGAGTACCAATGGGTGCTTAAGTATCCATTAGTACACCATTGGTACACCCATTGGTACATTGACTACCAGACCCCTTAACCTCCTCATCTTAATTCATACATAAATTCACAATTTCGGTTGGCTGCTTAAATGTTACTATCAAATACAAGATAAAGTTTCAAAAAAATATGTATTCGGTACTCTAAAAATTAAAAAATACTAAAAAATAAATATTAAAATTAAAGTTAAAAGAATTTAAGCTTAAATTCAGTACAATTAGGCAACACATATTCAAAACTGTTACTGAGGGTGTCAATAATAATAATAGGAATTATAACCAGAAGCAACTTGAAGTCAACTGAATATGTCGATTTTACGTAGCAGCACTGCAAAAGAAATTTGATTTTGTTATTAAAAAATGATGACTAATGGAGCAGGTCAGGATCGAACCTACAACCACTAGTCTGCAACGCGCATGACAACTGGACCAGATCGCCTGTGGCAGCAGCGATTCTCATAGGGAAGTCCTTCGGTATGTTGAGGTTCTCCCAACTTTTACCCTTGGCGGCCTGCTTTCTTGTATTATTGAGGTAGATGGTCACATAAAATGAAATATGTGAAGAATTGCCATTTTAAAAGAACCTCACCCACCAATTAGTTTTAGAGTATCTTGCTTTATAAAGAAATTCCATGGAGAATAAAAAATAAGAATAAAAACTTTCGTAAGAAGTCAAACTGAAAAAAAAAAAAAAAAAAAATGTACACTACTGACCTGTGATGTAAAGAAGAATTTATATAATATTAAATATTTATAATACTTTAAATTATTTTGCGTCATATAATGGAAAATAATTCCTTATTAAAACAGTGCTGTCAATAAAAAATGTAATTGTATTTGCACAAACTTATAAACTTACTTCTGGAAGAACTTCCCATGCTGTTTTCATTTCAGCTCTAAGCATGTTACTCATAGATGATATCATAGAATCAGTAAAATTGCATGACAAAGGTTTCTCTTGGATTTTAATCTCGTCATATGCTTTTTCTCTATTTTGTTCATTACATAGAGCAAGAATTTTTGTTGAAAGATCCACCAAAGCTGTTATATCACCATGAGATAATGATTGATGTTTCGTTTCATTTGCTAACTTGAGAGATATCTGAATAGCGTCAGCACCATTATTGACCTAGGCAAATACAATTTTTATGTTAAAAAAAAATGTTTTACAATATCTATAATACATTTTATAAACACTAACATTCAGACTTTAGTAAAATTAGTGCTTTTTCGACTCAATCTGTAATGAATATTTTATTTAAAAATCATAAAGAGAAAAATATTATCATTTTATAAATTAGTAATCTTCATAAGTTCCGGAAAAAGTAATTTATTTGCTTTATGTTAAATTAAGCTATCGTGGGCTTCTACTGATTCCAAACCTATGAAGTAGTAAAATGAAACACTTTTTAAATATTCTATTGTTGCGAAGTATGCATGAAAACAACAATTAAAAAGTGACAAAATTGAAATTCTAAAGAAAAAGTCTATCTGCAAATATTTGAATGAAGGAAATGTTTTAGATGCCTTATAAAAACATAAAAATACTTTTGGATACAATATTTTATCAGTAAGCAAGATCTATTTTACATAACCAAAACTCTTGAGTGGTATCATCCAAAAATCAAATCTATACTGTTTGCCAGACCAAGGCCCATTTTATGATAGGTCAGTTTTACTTTAAAAAATGCCACAGGTTTCGGGTTCGAATCCCGGCGGTGCCATGGATGCTTGTAGTGGTTCGGAATCCACTTTAAGCCGTAGGTCCCGGTCTTCTATAACTGTAAGAGCGTCACGGAGCAAAAGTCAGGCTTCTATCTACGGGTGCTCCATCACAACAGAAGCTGCTTCCTTCCCCTTCAATCATGAGTCCATATGGGCTCGTGGGCTTGGCCAGCCAAGTGGGATAAGAAACAACAACAACTTTAAAAAAATTACATGATAGATATTTTTTTGAAAGACCTTTAGGTTCTCATGAAAGATTAAAACATCCTACAGATTCCGTTTTTAGTATATTAAGCAAAGCAAAAATTTAAATTTTATTCGATGTTTTTTTTTAAATTTATTGAAAATTAAGACATTATGTGAAAAGGTACTCATCTGAAGGCCCTGTCTATATCTTTATTTATTTCATGCCCCATCAAAGACATTAACCATTGGCTAATGTCTGTTTCAAAAGTTTTTCATGTGGTATATGGGATAGACAAAAACATGGTGCATTTTAAAATTGAGTTCAAAAAATAGCTTCTAGCTTATTGCTAGATAATTCCTTAAAATGCTCAAATCTGCTTGGATCTACATATGTTTGTGAAGAAATGCGGTCCCCTTCGTTAGTTATACCTATCTATTTCCGCTTTTAATCTCTAGATGTCGTCAAGTGTCACGGTCGTATCGATGCACACAATAGTAATTGTAGCAATTGAACCAGCGAATTTAGCAAGCGTATGCTCGCTCAGAGAGCGTACTCGGCGACTAGTCTAGAAATTATAGATAATGGCAGGAAAATTAAAACGCTTTTGGCCTTTGGTACTTACTGGAGTAAACAGTATGGCCCTAAGGCTGGAAAGTTTGGAGACCCCTGCTCTATACATTTAGTATTTTAATGTTTCTCATTGGTTTTTTATATGTATTTTTATTGAATCTTTTTCACAACTTATTCTTATTTATTTATTTAAATTTCTTTCACGAGCAAAATTATTCTGAAAGATCAACTGGTGAAAGCAGAGATAAATTTATTTCAAAGTGAAAGGAGAATCGTTTGGAATTCTATATTTTTCAAATTTTTTTACGTTTGCTGTTATTCATTTTGTTCTTACATTAAATTCTAAATTTTAAGGTAAATTGGAAGGGCCAATTATTTTTTTTTATTATAATTATTATTCTGAAATTTTTTTATGTTTTCAATATTAATTAATATAATCAAAAATTATTTCGGTTATATGTAACACTAGCAGACCCGGCCAAGCGTTGCTGTGGCTTTCTTGTATTTCATTCAATTATTAGATACTATAATTGGTATTGGTGATTGGTAAAGAATGATGAAAAGTTCAAATTAAGCTTCAACGAATAGAAAATGTTTCATTTTTATTAATTTAATGAATGAGGTAGATAATGTTGTTTTTTATCTTTTATAATTATTTTACCAAATTTAATTTTTAATAATCATTACTTTCCTTTATCTAAGAACTAAGCGATGAACAATATTTCTTGTTAATCTGTCTTTCGTCAAAATAAATAAATTCGTTAAATAATTTAATAAGTTGGTTATGATTTTCTAAAAGATTTTCCAACAATTCTACAATAGCTCTTTTTACTTGCTTATTCGATAAAATTATACTGACATCGAGTTGTCACACGTTCTTCAGAACTGCCCATAAAATAAATTTGAAGAAATTTTGGTCCTTCGTTAGGTATTGGCATCAACGACCCGATCTTATGGTACACCTGACCTTGTATTTTGAATGTACTTTCAAAACTACGTCTATCGGATGTGAAATCGCAAATTTAAGTTGCGCCAAGTGACGTCAATGGCGCCAAATGACGAAATACGAAACACGTGACACGAGAATTATATATATTAGATGACGAACTATGAAAAACGTCAATTTTGCATTTAAATAAAAAAAGTCTGAATAAAAATTATCTTATCTCTCAAGTTGGAACAAAACACACATTTAAGAAGAAAAAAAAGTTAAAATTGGATCGTTAGTTTCAGAGTTCGTCCCGAACAAACATCGTGACACGGGAATTATATATAATAGATTTATTTACCAATCATTGAATTTGCAGTAAAATAAACTCCCACTACCAATTAAAACTGTTTTAAACCAGCCAAATGGAAAGATTCTAGAGCTAGTAATGATTTGCTAGAGCTATCATTACTAGCTCTAGAAATGTACTTGCTAGAGCTAGTACATTTCTTTTCAGAAAAAGGCTTTGCTTTATGAAAAATAATTTCTTGACTTATAATAAATCTTAGATAAATCTTTCTCGATTCATTTTAGTAGTATAAGTAGCATTTAAATTATGTAATACTACAATTATTGGTTTATTTCAGTAAAAAATGAAAGTGGCAAAACAGATTTTATTATTAGATATCACTTGACCAATAGCAACTTTCTCGTGCTCGAAAGACTCGAAAATAAAACTATTCGTATGATCACTGACGCAACCTGGTATTTCAGAAACAATGATATTCGGCACTCTCTTGATATTCCTAGTTTCCGCGCATTCGTCTAGAAACTTGCAAAAACTTTTATGACTCCGTTTCCCGATCCACTAACCCCGTTCTAAATTATTTGAAAATATACGACTATGGCGTCACTCTACCCAGAAATCGCAAAAGACCGCGATAGATACTCTTTAACATTAACAAATAATTTCCTCCTTTCTGGAGATATTTCGATTTCGGTTTCGCTGTCGCCTCGTTAATGTTTTTCTTTTTATTGCATTTTGTTATTGGATTGCTTATTTCTTTAATTTTTTAGAATTTTTGCTTATGGGATGATTTTATTTTATTCTCTTCTATTGTATTTTTACTCTTCTATTGTAAGTTTGACTTTCTGTCTTAATTGTAATGTTTTTGTTCTCTGATGTTAGAAATTATTATTCCTTCTCTGATTTATTTAATTTTTCTTACAATTGGCAAAGGGCTCGACCACAAGTTTACCATTCGCCAAGTGGAGGTGTGGTCGCTGCGCGACCAAGACACTCCATCAAATCACCAATAATATATACCAATAATAGGGCCTGAATGGCTGAGTGGCTAGAGCTCGGTACCACGGGTTTCGGGTTCGAATCCCGGCGGTGTCATGGATGTGTGTAGTGGTTCGGAATCCACTTTAAACTGTAGATCCCGGTCCTAATAGGATCCTAGAGCGTTGCGGGGGCATTGTTACTCCGCGTCCGTGGCTTATCTTCAACTTACACGCGCCCCCTGGGTAATGCAAAGTGAGTAACGTCTGTGCAGCGCTTACCTTAAACGGACAGCTGTCTAAGTGTTTGCCAGCTGCATTAGAAGCAAAAAGAAGAAAAAATATTCTGGCAGCGAATTTAGGGCACAGAAGCAAATGAAATCTAGCGCACTGGTCATCAGTGCTATAGGTTTCGGGATCGAGTCCCGGCGGGTCCACTTTAAATCTTAGGTCCCGGTCTAATATGGCTGTTGGCTAATAGGGCTGACAACTCTACCCCGTAAAAAGAAAATGTTGCGCCAATGATGGTGATGAAACAAATGAAATACAGTTTTCTCCACTATGGATAAACTAGTTAAGAAAATAAACTAGTTACCCCTGGATAATGCAAAGTGAGTAAGGTCTGTGCAGCACTTGCCTTAAGGCATCCAAAGACCAAGCTGTCTAAATGTTTGCCAGCTGCATTAGAACAAAAAAAAACTATATACACTCAAGAGCTAAAACATTATGACCACCTGTCCATAACGAGTTGGCCCACCTTTGGCGCGCAACACAGCTTCAACCCGCCTTGGCATGGATTAATACTACCAGTTAAATACCACTTCCACCTGATCACGTGCCTTCCACGTCATCCAGGCGAGTTCATTGCAAAATGTAGGGGTGGTCATATTGTTTTGGCTTTTGAGTGTATATACCAATAATAGATATCACTTGATCCTTACCTTATCAGAGGATTATATCCGCCCGATTATATAGGGCGCACTTAATGTCGTACTTGGTGACCACCTTGCGCCTGTCACGCTTAGTCACCAAGCGCGCGGTGGCCCACAAGTTATCCAGATACTCCTCCACTAGGGGACTGCTCTGCATGGGAACCCGGTTGGAGAGGACTGCACCCGGGTATTCCTGGCGCAGTCCCTCAACAACCTCTTTGAACAGTTCCCTGTTCAGCGTCAGGTCTCTCTGAAATGGATGGAAAAAAACCCTTATTAGATATAATACAGTGGTTCCCCAATTTATATTTAAAGGTGGGCTGAAAAGTTCCTAGGCTGACACATAGATGGCACTACTAGTATTAAATCCATATGATTTTCAGTTAGCCCATAATTAAATCCATGTGTGTTTTAGTTAGTTTCTTGGTGATTCTAAGCAGTGTTTGGAGCTGTTCAATCGTTATAAAAACGAATTTTTGCGTCGATATGTGACAATGGATGAAACATGGCTCCATCCTTTCACACCGGAGTCCAATCGACAGTCAGCCGAGTGAACTGCACGTGATGAACACTAAAATGCTATAACATCACTAAAAATGTTATAACTCACATACTAATAGTGCCACAGCGTGTCTTTTGAAAGTTAGGGCTAACTAAAAATCATAAGGCGGACACATAGATGGCGCTGCTAGTATTAAATCCATATGATTTCCAATTAGCCCCCACCTTCAAAAGTCACGTGTATAAATTTGACAGCTGTTGCACTATTACTATGTGAGTTATACCATTTTTAGTAAAGCAACTTTTGTTAGTTTGAAAAAATGGATAAAAAGGAATTTCGTGTGTTAATTAAAGCATTGCTTTTTGGCGAAAAAAAATACTATTGAAGCCAAGGCTTGGCTGTATAAACATTATTCGGACTTTGCACCAGGAAAATCAACCGTAGAGAAGTAGTTTGCTAAATTTAAACGAGGCAAAATGAGCACCGAGGACGATGTGCGCAGTGGACGCCCCAAAGAGGCTGTTACCGACGAGAACATCAAAAAAGTCCCCAAAATAATTTCTGATAACCGCAAAGTGAAGTTGATTGAGATAGCTGAGACCCTAAAGATATCAAAGGAACATGTTGGACATATCGTGAATGAATATTTGGATATGCGAAAGCTTTTTTCAAAGTGGGTGCCGCGCGAGCTCACAATCGACCCAAAACAACAACGAATTGATTATTCTAAGCAGTGTTTGGAGATGCTCAATTCGCTTCGAATTGCTTCCGCATCCACCGTATTCTCCAGATCTGGCCCCCAGCGACTTTTTCCTGTTCTCAGACCTCAAGAGGATACTCGCTGGACAGAAATTACAGAAGAGGTAATCGCCGAAACTGAAGCCTATTTTGAGGCTTAAGACAAATCGTACTATAAAAAGGGTATCGAAAAATTGTATGCCCGCTGTAATCGCTGTATCGCCCTCGAAGGCAACTATATTGAAATATAAAATCAAAATCCAAAAAAAAAAGAATTTTTTCTATGCTAGCCTACAAACTTTCAGCCCACCTGGTAGATATTACAAAAATTAATTTTGAAGAAATAGAACACTTACTGGTCGACCGGGCCTCCTCGCAGGGGCAGGCTTCTGCAATAATATAAAAAAAAAAAAAACAGCATAAGTTCGATAACATTCCAAATATTAATCCAATAAAAATATCTTTTAAGTTAAATTTGAACATAATATTAATCAAAATATTTAATGCAGATATTTTTAACGTTAAATTAGTAATATTAAATGTAAAAACATGAGACTACTTCAAATAGTGACTTTCAAATGACAGATTCTACAGAATTAAAAAAATTATAAAAGAAAACACACAAACATTTGTTTAATAAAAACACACAATTTTTTTTTTTTTTTTTTATGTCCACAGACTTAGCAAAATTACTTATAATTAATTTTCAGTCAGTCAGTTTGTAATTTTCGGAATTCCTTGGCCCCGCAGGGGCCTAACTCCTGTCTGCAAAGTAGGAAGCATGGTAGGTAAAGTTCATGAAATAAAAGTCAAAGCAGCAAGTGACCAAGGTCTGTCCCAGTTCAAAGTAAGTTTAAAAGAGCAACGCGAAAAATATATATAAATATATATTTTTTTAATAATATAATTATATAATAAGAGAGCTATTAAAATAAAGTAAAAATAAAAAGCAAAAAAGCAATTAAGAATACACCGCAGAATGGAGTTACCTCTGCTAGAAACGATGACTAGACTGAGAGTAAGTCACATGGTGACGTAAAAAACATTAATAAACAACAAAGCAGTAAGTAACCAAGGTCTGTCCCAAATCACCAAATCACAAAATAAAAGAGCAACGAATAAATCAGAGAATTTCAATAATAAAAATATAAATTATTAAGAAAAAAGAAATTTAAAGTAAAAGTAAAGAAATAATTAAAAAATAAAAGAAGAAAGCAAAAAATAAAAAACACCACAGGATGGAGTTGCAGCAGCTAGAAACGATGACTAAAGGAACAGGGCGACCTGTGCTGTAACGTCTACTCACATTACCATCATCTTGGAATCGTTGCCAAAGCCTGGAGATGACACTCTGAGCGATTCCAAGTTCCTCGGATACTTCCAGCTGGGTACGTCCACATTCCAGTCGTCCGATAATTCTACCACGTAAAAAATCATCCAAATGCTTCCTTTGTGCCATAACTATGCGGTTATTGCACTGAAAGGCTTTTAAAGCGCTTGTGAACAATTTTACTTCTTTGCCACCATTCCTTATATACCCCTCTCTTACACTCTCGTCATTGTGACGTACTATCCGCGCCATCTGGTGGTTGCCTGTAATTTGCATATTCTTGTTCAAGATGTGTGTGATAATGCTACAGGTGAAATTTTTATTTTAGAGTTCAATTTCTGTGTGATTCTGAATTATCCTTAATTTATCGACATGAGTGTAGTTCGTCTAGGGTAGTTGCAAGTTATGTAAGACCGCCCTTGGGAGTTTAGCATTCTCTGGCAAAGAGAAATCGTATCTCGGAAAATTACGAATTTCCTTGTTCGGGATGTGGTCAAGATTTGCATAAAAATTTTCCGCAAGTTTGAGCATAAAATTTTGAATAGAAGGGAGGGCAAGACTGTGACGAATGTCATCATTTCTAAGGTACCAAGGAAGAATTTGTGATCATGCGCAAAAGTTTATTTTCTAGAATTTTAATATACACTCAAGAGCCAGAACATTGTGACCACACCTAAATTTTGCAATGAACTCGCCTGAATGACGTGGAAGGCACGTGATCAGGTGGAAGTGGTATTTAACTGCTGCTGGAGAGTCTAAAGAATCATTCTTTCACTTACTTCTGTGTGTGATGGGAAAGGCTGCTGATCTAAGCGACTTTGACAGGTGGTCATAATGTTTTGGCTCTTGAGTGTATAAATATACTGCGCTATACTCTTAAGAGTATAGCGCGATCTTTCGCGATTTCTGGGTAGAGTGACGTCATAGTCGTATATCTTTAAGTCATTTAGAACGGGGTTAGTGGATCGGGAAACGGAGCCAAAGGTGGGCCCACTCGTTATTGACAGGTGGTCATAATGCTTTGGCTCTTGAGTGTAATTAATGTGGTACCTTGCAGCAGAGCCCCAAACCGGACTCGCATAAGTTATGATGGGACGCATATAGTACATGTAGATTAGTAATTCATTATCAATTGTATAATTAATTTTGACAATAGTTTGTAATCACTAAGAGAGACTTAAAAAAAATGAATATCCAAGTAAAAAAAATAATTACCAGCTGACTGGCTTGGGTGGTGCAGGAGTTGTGCTTGCGAGGGAGAGAAAAATGAAAGTGCCCTTAAAAAAATGAAAGCAATTATTAATAAATAATAATAATAATAATAATAAAATAATGACATAAAAGGGTTTTGACAATATGTAAACTTTATAATAAACTTATGATTGAACATTAAACCTTTCGCAACAGTTCAAATATTTACAATATAATTTTTCACAAAGAGATTCTTGGAAAAGTTTACCAATTGAATGCACAAAATATGCAAATTTTTATGCAAACTATAATTTGTATTCACCTAATTACCTAGATATAATTTTCTTTGAAATTATTATATTATTATTGTAATAAAATTAGAGACCTTGGATCCTTGGATTCCTTTCAAATATGAAATGAGGAATTAAATTTGAAACCATATTTCATTTTAATAACTTTATAACAAATTTAACCACTAACTACATGCATGAGTAATTTAATCTTTTTGATAGAATCGACAAATTATTTCCCATTGTCAAATTTTTTAGTCACTTAATGAAAAATAATCTGAAATTTAAAAATGAAATAATCTGTTGAATTGAAAAGATAGTAATAATAATATTTTAGCGAAAAAAAAAATATGTTGTACTTGTGGCAACATGCAAACATAATAATTCGATCAAAGAAAATCTTAAAGGTTTTTAGTTAATTTAAATTTAGAAGTCTTTTAGAATATGAACACTGTGCATAAAGAAAAAATATACTATTTTTTGAAGATTTGTGCTGCTTTTGGGCAGAACGGAGCTACAGAAGTACATAGAATTATATATTGATATTAGAAATATATTATATTGATATACATTTTTTTTTTTTTTTTTTTTTTTATTCTAATGCAGCTGGCAAACACCTAGACAGCTTGGTCGTGGATGCCTTAAGGCAAGCGCTGCACAGACGTTACTTACATTGCATTATCCATGGGGGGGGTGTAACTTGAAGATAAGCCACGGACACGGAGTAACAATGCCCCCGCAACGCTCTACGATTCTATTAAGACTGGGACCTACAGTTTAAAGTGGATTCCAAACCACTACAAACATCCATGGCACCTCCGGGACTCAAACCCGAAACCTGTGGTACCGAGCGCCAGAGGGCTAGCCACTCGGCCATTCAGGTCCATATATATTGATATACATAGAATGATATATTGATACATATAATGCTTCAATCAAGAAATCAAAATATTTGTTACTAATGGGTTACAAATAGAAATAAGTGCATTGAATTTATTCAGATAGGCAGCAACACACATATTTACTATTACTATTAAGTTGCCACATATTTAACTATTAATGACATTCATTTATTTTAAAAATATTCTACATAGCTTTATTCCTTATAACAAATTTAAAAAATATTTAAAACTTTAAGAGGAAACTTTTATGCAATTTCAAGTTTATGCGTAGTGTTTCACTAATCAAATATTAGTATATCAATGAGTTCATATTCAATAAACTAGTTTCATTTTAGCTTACTGTAAATTAAAAAAAAACGATTTATTCAAAACAATATGTAATAAAATAATTTTAAATGTCAACTAGGAGCATGCAGTGTTTTATTCAGTTGTAATTATATTTTTACAAAAAATTTGATATCTTTCAAATATTTAAAACTATTTTCCTTTAAAACAAAGTTAAATTTGTTTTCAATGATTTTCAGAAAAGTGCAGTACATATAATGCTAATAACTGCACTAGTCTAAGAGATCAAATTGGAATTTCCTTTTTTAATTTCTAATAAATACTTCAAAATAAACTTTTTTTTTCAAAATTTTTAATTAATAAAGAAGAAACGTGACAGAAATCAGTTTCAAGAACAATAATAAAACTTTAATAAAAATAGTTACATATGTTATGACGTTTAAAAGTGGTTAAAAAAAGTAAACTATAAAAATATAAAGTTAAGTAAAATAAAAAAATCAACAAGCACTTAATTTTGACTTTATTTGTTCCTTAAACTCTGAATAAATATGCTTTCTCTCATCCTAAATTTTGGAACTGTTATACAATGCAATTTTTTTAATTTAGGTGGAAAAAGGTTCAAGAAAAACCATAGAAAGGTTTAAAAAACTTATCCTTTTCAAAATACATTTCATTGAGGGAAAAAAATACAATTGCAAATATGCTCAGATAATATAAGGATTTCTTACCAGTAGCAGGAGCGGTAGAAGGAGTTGGAGCAGGAGTAGGAGCAGAGTATTCAGAAGGAGCAGGAGCAGTCTTTTGTAATAATATATAAAAAAAACAGCATAAGTTTGATAACATTCCAAATATTAATCCAATAAAAATATCTTTTTAAGTTAAATTTGAACATAATATTAATCAAAATATTTAATTCAGATATTTTTAAAGTTAAATTAGCAATATTAAATGTAAAAACATGAGACTACTTAATATAGTGATTTTCGAACGGTGCATTCTACAGAATTAAAAAAATTATTAAAAAAACACACAAACATTTGTTTAATAAAAACACACAATTGTATTTTTATGTTCATAGACATAGCAAAATTACTTATAATTAATTTTGACAATAGTTTGTAATCACTAATAGAGACTTAAAAAAAATGATTATCCAAGTAAAAGAAATTAATAGTTTAAAAAAACTAAAAAACACACTTTTAGAGTTAATCAAACTAAAAAGTAAAAAATAATTGTTAACATATGAGTAAAATGACTGACGAGAAAATTGATGTCACTGTTCTAAAAGCGTGGGGTGCTCGATATCAATCGTTATAATTTTTCACTAGTTTCATTCCGAAATGCAAAGTGGGTTTAAAAATGCTTGTCCCCGCGATTTTAGAACAGTGACATTAATTTTCTCTTCAGTAATTTTATTCTTATGTTAACAATTATTTTTTACTTTTTAGTTTGATTAACTCTAAATGCATGTTTTCTAGTTTTTTTAAACTATTAATTTCTTTTATACTTTACAGTTTGATTAACTACAAAAAGCGTGTTTTTTAGTGTTTTTAAACTATAATATTTAAATGTGGTTCCAGTAAGGAGGACTGAAACAATAGTTCTTACAGTAATTTAATTAGGAGTATCAACAAAGGCTAAATGCGAATAGGTCGAGCCAGCCAGGATTCGAACAGGGAATCTCCTAATCCGTAGTCAGGTGCGTTGTGCCACTGTCCCACGTAGGTTTGAATATCTAGGGTACTTTCATTCTACATGCGTTAAATTTCTCTTCATATGTTAAAATAAGATCTCTAATCCTGGCGATACTAATCCTGATGAGATAATAAACTTATCAAAATATTTTATTATCGTCGATCCTTGATAAGTCTACAACGTTTCAATTAAATTCGATCGCTTAAAGTAGGGCAAAATCGAGCCCATAGAGTCAGTTACAAACAAGCAAACAAACATACAGGTGAAACTAATATAAAAGCGTATTAAAAAGAATCAACTGTTTTCGTTCTGAAAGATGTCTATAAATGTTTCTTTGCAGCTCCAAGATCTCCAGGGGAAAAAATTGATACGCCGATCAAGATGACTTTTCAAAGGCTGAGTGTTTTAATCACTCATCCTGGCGATCCTAATCACGATGAGATAATAGACTTATCAAAATATTTTAGTGTCGTCAGTCCTTGATTAGTCTACAACATTTAAATTAAATCGGATCGCTTATTAAAGTAGGGCAAAACCGAGCCCAAAGTGTCAGTTACATACATACAAACATACAAACAAACAAACAAACATACAGGTGAAACTAATAAAATCGTATTAAAAAATAATCACCAGCGTGCAGACTGGGATGGTGCAGGAGCTTCGTTTGGAAGGGAGAGAAAAATGAAAGCGACCTTAAAAAAATGAAAGCAATCATTAATACAAAAAATAAAATAATAATAATAATAAAATAATGACATAAAAGGGTTTTGACTATATGCAAACGTTATAATAAACTTATGATTGCATATTAAATATTTTGCAACAGTTCAAATATTTTTTTTTCTAATGCAGCTGGCAAACACTTAGACATCTTGGTCGCCTTGGTAAGCGTTGCACAAACGTTACTCACTTTGCATTACCCAGGGGGCGCCTGTAACTTGAAGATAAGCCACTTAGTAACAATGCCCCCGCAACGCTCTACGATCATATTAGACCGATACCTACGATTTAAAGTGGATTCCGAAACACTACAAA
>BPLQ01013485.1:0-40231 GCA_021605075.1 Caerostris darwini
CTGTTTCAATATTTTTAATAATAGCATACAAATTATCTATGTGTGACAGAAAACCTTTTTCTGATTAAAATGAAATTTTATTGAAAATATCAAAGTTCAAAGAAAAATTACTACTAATCAAAATACTTATAATTATTTATATTGGGATCTTTTAAGTAATTACCAAAAAATATGTTGGTTAATTTTAATTACATAAATACATTTTTTTTCAGCATTAAAATTGTTTTGTTTTTCCACCACTAATCAGAAAATTGTATTATTTATTAGTGAAACTATAATAAATTCCTTATAAATTTAAAAATAATAAATAGTATATTTAAAGAATCGATTAAAATAAAATGCATAACAACATATCTTATAAACTTTAGAAATTCATATATATCAATTTACACAAATCCCGGCATAACTGCACCGCTACTAGTGCCCAATACTTAACAACATTACTAATACTACTACCATTAGCATACATATCAAACAAATGCCTAGCTAGTGATCAAGCAATAGCTTCAGTACAACTTAACTGGAGCTACTTCTCAGTGGGAGTACTTATTAGTTACTGCTTTAAGAAATCTTTAGAATAATTGATGATTAAAGTAAAATGTCTCGCATTTACTGGGACATATGATCAAAGTTTTCTGATTATCCTATGCATAACTCAAATGCGAATCAATTAACTATGATTGTCCTGCCGAAAGATATTGTTTCTTACAAAGGAACTTTTGCTTAATACATCACAAAACCCCTATGTAAAGTCAGGATTAATAGAAATTTCATAAAAACAAGCATTCCAATATATGGTTTGCACAAAGTCACTGGAAAATATTTTAGAGCAGGATCAAATTCCGAAATTAAATTTCTACCGATGTGAATAAATTAAGTTAAAATTATATCATTATTTTAGTAATAATTGTTACAGGATTTTTATAATTAAACTTTCACGATAAACATATTCCACTATAATTAAACTTCCACTATACATTTAAAACGGGTGAATGGATTGCAACCACATGTGACATATAGACTACACATGAGATGCGCTCAAGTAATATCGGGAAAAAATAGTTCAAAAATGTCCACTAGGTAGCGCTTTGCATGGAAAAACATTAAATTTATTAAAAATAAACCACCAACATTTAATGTATTGAAGTTTTGAACATTTGTTGACTAATTTTTAATCATCTTGTTACCGAACCACATTAATTAAAGGTAAAGAAATAAAAAATAGATTCTTTGATACGAAACGGCAGCCAAATACACTCATGTCCATAAATTAAGCATAATTCACAATCACACAGAAATTGAACAATAAAATGAAAATTTCACCTGTAGAATTATCACACACATCTTGAAGAAGAATATGCAAATTACAGAAACCACCAGATGGAGCGGACAGTACGTCACAATGACGAGAGTGTAAGAGAGGGGTATATAAGGAATGGTGGCAAAGAAGTAAAATTGTTCACAAGCGCTTTAAAAGCCTTTCAGTGCAATAACCGCATAGTTATGGCACAAAGGAAGCATTTGGATGATTTTTTACGTGGTAGAATTATCGGACGACTGGAATGTGGACGTACCCAGCTGGAAGTATCCGAGGATCTTGGAATCGCCCAGAGTGTCATCTCCAGGCTTTGGCAACGATTCCAAGATGATGGTAATGTGCGTAGATGTTACAGCACAGGTCGCCCCCGAGTTACAATACCAAATGAGGACCGGTATTTAGCAGTTACTGCCAAAAGAAACAGACGGAGCACAGCATCATACCTGTCTCGTCAGCCCTCTTCAGCTACCGATACGACAGTTTCAAAGCAGACCGTGTACGGACGCTTAGGGCACATTGGTCTATATGCTCCTAGGCCTGTCAGATGTGTTCCACTTACCGCAACTCACTGTCGCCTGCGATTAACCTGGAGTAGAGAGCATGCATTGTGGACACCGCAACAGTGGTCTGGTGTGATGTTTTCCGACGAGTTCAGGTTTAGTTTGCAGTCTGATTCTCGCCGGACTTTCATATGGAGAGCGCCAGGTACCCGTTACCACCAAGAGAACACCATTGAACGACACCGTTACGGTGGTGCAGGATGGCTCGTTTGGGGGGAATTATTCTTCTTTCCAGAACTGACTTGCATGTTCAGAGTGTAACGATGACAGGCCACATCTATCGGGATGTCATTCTGGAACAACATGTACGTTGTTTCTGGGCGCCATGGGTGCTGAATTTCTGTTTATGGATGTCAACGCCCGTCCTCACCGTGCAAACATTGTAGACGAATGCCTTCAATTGGAGGATATCACCCGTATGGATTGGCCAGCATACTCACCGGACTTGAATCCAATAGAGCATGTGTGGGATATGCTTGGCCGACGAATTGCCGCCCGCCAACCCCCTCCCACCTGTCAACCGGAACTTCGTAGGGCATTGCTTGATGAGTGGTGTAATATTCCCCAAGATCAGATTGATAATTGGATACTCAGCATGCCTAGGCGTTGTAAGGCCTGTATTGCATCGTCCGGAAGACATACTCCATATTAACCATCATACTAACACTGTTATACTGTTTTTTGTAAATAGGTTCTTTTTTGAAATTTGCTCCAGGGAGTAAAAATCGCAAGTTTTATTAATTATGTCAAACATATAGCATCTTTTTTGCTCTTTACCTTTTGTTTAATAAATAGACTTTACAAATAAGTCAAATTTGTTTTGCTTCTGTCTCTTTCTTTGCCTGAACTTCATTATCCTTAATTTATGGACATGAGTGTAGGTAGCCTTCACAGAATTTTAATAAGTCCATTTTTGTCCGAAAAAAAAACCGCCATCACTATTAAGCTAGAAAATGAAGTTAAGAATATCAAACCACATACAAGAAGTGGAGGGAGAATTTTTACTGGAGAAAGTAACAGTAATTAAATGTTTCCGCTCTTTCTACCATCGTAAAACTGTGCTTTTATGTTGGAGGGATGATTTTCCTTAAACTGGCTCAAACTATGAGGTTATGGCGCTCACATGATGAACTTTTCTTTAAAATTGTAACGGGTCATCAGAGACGATAAATTTGAGCGGTTTTATTAGCGGGCGTATTTAATGATGAAGCAAGAATTTACTTATTTTCAAGAATGTTGCCTGATCTGTTTAATCATAATTTTGCATATTTTTGCTCGTAGCTGGTGACATTTTAAGAGGATTTCACATTTTTCATGACATTTTTTTAAAGTTTATCTGCAGAAACTATATGAAATAAAAAGTCATTAATTTTGAGTTGCGTGTCCTTGGTTTTTTTTTATTTATTTATTTGTTTTATATATATATATATATCGTGTCTTTTATTTTGTAGGAGCTAACTGTGAATAAGGAATTATTTAATTTTGGAGGATGGTTGGTGGTATTTTAACGAACTTCCTTCTGTTACCTTTTTTTTTTTTTTGCCCCTAAAATGTATTAATCAGTGAGAATAATGTGTGATTACTTTTAGAATAAAAAAAAACACCAACATATTTTGTACTATAAAACAGATTTTGCCAATTCTTTTAAATCAATAATCTAATAATGACATTTATAACAATATTTTTGGTCAATTAAGTTCTTAAAATTTATTACTTAGTTATATAATGTGATGATATTGCATTTCTTCGTTGTTTTCAATAGATGAATACTCAAAATTGTAACTAATCCTCTATAGAATGGCAGATATGTAGCAGATTTAGTGTTATCTAGGGTGTATAACTGGTTGGGATATATTGTTCCATCACATCTTGGAAATTTGTTGTTCTTCCCCTTTCTCTGGCAAACAGGATATTCTAGTTTACAGATTTATTCATGTATATCAGTGGAATATTTTTTTCTTCCCTGATACAGTTAGCCTTAAGGCAAGCGTTGCACTGACGTTACTCACTTAGCACTACCGAGGAGGTGCGTGAAGCTTGAAGATAAGCTAAGGATGCGGAGTAACGACATCCCCGCAACACTCTACGATCTTGTAAGACCGGCACCTGCGTCTTATAGTGGATTCCGAACCCCTACAAACATCCAAGCACCGCCCGAAACCTGCGGCACCTAGCGCCAGAGCTCTAGTCACTCGGCCATCAGGCAGGCCATATCAGTGGAATATACAATGGAGCATTTTGTTCGCTTTCGCTGCACAAGTTTCGTATAGAACACTCTCAGTTGGAATACCCAACTGGGCATCCCTCATGTCGCTTACACCTTGATATTACTCAAGCATGCTTGTTGTTATTTACTCTCTTTTGAAAGAAACACTGAATTTCGCAAAATATCAGTGGAAATCAGATGACGTGCAAAATATGTAAGAACTCAAAGTGTTTTTTTTGTTCACTCGAAGAATTATTAAGACGCAGAAAAGAAAAGGCGAGTTAATGCAAGGCATATAATAAAAGTCTAGTACTGAATTTTAACTATGAATGCAAATTTTCTCCCTTATGATTCCTTGGATTATTAAAAGTAATTAATTTTTTTAGCTGCACATTTTTTCTAATTATATTATATTGCATATTCTATTACTGTTATTATTATACTGTAGGGGTTTGATGGCTGAGTGGCTGGCCCTCTGGCGCTCGGTACCACCGGCGTGGTTGTGTATAGTGGTTCGGAATTCAACCGTAACCTTTAAACCGTAGGTCCCGGTCTAATAGGATCGTAGAACGTTGTGGGGGTAGTATTACTAGCGTCCGTAGCATATCTTCAAGCTAAACATGCCTGCTTGGTAGTGCTCAATGAGTAACAGAAGTGCAGCATTTGCTTATGGCATAAAGATGAACTAAGTATTTTTAGCCGTATTAGAACAACATTATATGGTATAGTAGCTATTGTATAGTAGTATATTGTTAACGAATAAAATATCTTTTATTTTTAACAATGTTAGATTGGTATTTGAATATAATGTTACATCGTAAATCTTAATTAAATTAGTAATGAGTCACATATATTTAAACAACATTTTTACTTGATTTGAAATGTGCAACAGAATATATTATCAAGTGGATGTGGTGAATTCAAAATTAAATACTCTTAATTAAATGGGTTTTTTTCTTCTAATGCAGCTGGCAAATAGACCGCGATCTTCGCCATAAGGGCTGCACCGATGTTACTCCCTTTGCATTACCCAGAGGGCGCGTGTGCCACGGTACTTGATGGCAAAGATACGGACGCCGAGCAACAATGCCCCTTCA
This sequence comes from Caerostris darwini, assembly GCA_021605075.1. NCBI lineage: Eukaryota > Metazoa > Arthropoda > Arachnida > Araneae > Araneidae > Caerostris > Caerostris darwini. Next base: position 5,182 of record BPLQ01013485.1, read on the forward strand.
ACGCTCTACGATCCTATTAGGACCGAGACCTACGGCTTAAAGTGGATTCCGAACCACTAAAAACACCCATGGGCAAAGCCGGGATTTGAACCCGATACCTGTGGTACCGAACGCCAGAACGCTAGCCATTCGGCCATCAGGCCGAATGGCTAGAACAAATGTTGAAGGCAAATATTTCTTTTATTTAAAAAGATAAAAATGCATGAACAAAGCACCGTGTTTTAATCAGTTAAGAAATGAAGATCTTCAAAGAGAATAAGTTAAAATATCTCTATATTTGTTTTTATAATTCGATTAAAAACAGTGTAATTTCAACAAAATAGTGCGTATTTGCTGTAGGAAAAGGTTTTCGCGTCTTTAGAACTTACAAGAAAAAATTTTTTCTTGCAAGCGATTGTTGCAAACTAAGTACCTGGTTTAATCAGAAGAATAATAAACAGAATGCCCAGAACCATTTCCGTTATACTTCGTTCATTCTATGAATTCCAATTTTGCAAAGGGCCTTTATTAAACACTGAAGTAAAAAATCGATTTACATTTCTCAAAGAATTCTAAGAATAAAGTAAAAAGATGAAAGATTTTCTTTTCATAAAAAGTTTTAAAAATACGGTACATGTTTGTTATCTCGTTCTTCAGTTAAAGTTGGAGTCACGGTTTACACAATTGCTGCCCAGAAGAATACTAAAACGGTCCCGTCTCTTTCTTAGCAAATATTATGTTCTATGAGCAAGAACGTTTTAAGTGTGCAATTTTTTTCCCTCATTTTATAATTATTTTTTTTTCTTCTAAATTCAAATTTTTGAAACTCTTTGAAGTATATTTTCCAATTCTTTGAAATGTGTGTGTTCTCCTTAAAAAGCAAACTATAATTTAGATTTTTTTTTTCTTTTTTTGCATTCGAATTCAATTAAACTTTTTGTTAAAAAGAGTAAGTAATTATCCATTTTCGGTTATCTACAAAATAAATGTGATATTCTGAACAATTTTATTCCGCTGAAAATAAACCATGATGTTTTTTGATATATTCAAAAACTGAATACTTACAGAAAAAACATATTGAAATTGGAAGATAAATAAAATGTTCCTTCTAAAAAATATGCAAAACATTTTCTAAATCGTAGACTGATTTATTTTTGCAAAAGGAATAAGATAAACATTCTCGAAAAGCATATATTATTCATTTAAAGAAATATTTTCGAATAACTTGTTTATGATTCTCTCTCTTTAAAGAATTAAAAAAAAGAATTTGAGTTCCAGTTGCTTTTTTTCTTCCATAAAGGCTTCTGACTAAATCAATGATCTTTCTCATTGTTAGTTTCTGCAAAATAACTATTTAATCTTTCAAACAGTCAGAAAGTGTTAAACATTTTTGAAACTTAGTGTTTCCTGACCTTTGAAAAAATGCCAGAGTTAATTTCCTGACTTTTGCGGAGAATAATGAGATAAAGAATCAATTACTTAATGCAGTTTTTTGCGGTAACTTTTATATGAGCAATTTGTAAGATTTATTTTGTCTATCATGAAAAACAATTCTGAATTGCGATCATTATCATTTTTTTTTTAATTTTCGAATTAAATAAATAAAACAGGAAAGGTAGAAATATTAATGTTTCACCAGTTAATAAAAAAGTAAACAGGCTTAAATTACTCGATTTGTATACATCATTGCTTTTATGGGTAAAAAATTCATTTATTTTCTTCTTAAAAAATGTATTTTTTTATTATTGCTATTTTATAAATGATTTTCAAATGCTTTATCAGGGTGGCCAACCCGCAGCCCGGCTTGAATATTTTTCCGGCCCGTGACATTTATCACACTTTTACAAAATATAATTGTTTCATAATGGCCTAAGTAGTGGAAAATAATGTATTAAAAATACATTATGTGGCGCATCCATATATTCAAAAATTTACTGTCGAAATTACGAAAAAAAAATTAGCTTTGATTTTAAAATAAAATTCTTGCAAATATAGGACAGATATTGCCTGTTCTATTTATGAGATTGCAGTTATGAGTTCGCAGAATAATTAAATTATATTCTTCTAATTCTTGGAGTGCGCATCTTGGAATATCTAATATAACAGGTTCTATGTTTGACTTTAAGTGACATCAGTGATCATCCCTAGATACGCACAGTTGATTGTTGACAGCAGAGCAAACCAGACTCTTAGTCCAAGTTGTTATGTATGTTAGTGTGTTGCTGATACCTGCGAATCGTTTTTTTTTTTTTTTTTTTTTTCGAAAATGAATTTGACTAAACACGAAATACCCTCACACATGACGCAACACGCATTACTATGTGCAAATACCCAAACTGAGATCGATTTGCAAAACCCAAGTGAATGAGTGGAGAAACAAATATCGCACTAGTAAAATAAATATTTTTTAATGATTTCATTTTTTATTTCGTTTATAATTATAATATATTTGATATTTCATTTTTAGTGTTATACATTTCTTTACAATATGCGTTTAGTATCATTATTATTGTAGTACCAATGTTTACATGTAAGAATAATAGTAAACACAAAAATAATAACTCATTGTGTTTCAATTTTTCACTCTAAAAAATGTCTGTAGTTGGTCTGAATCCAAATTGGAATATATCATTTTATATAATATATAATAATTTTATATATTATATAAATGATAGATAATATATATATTATTTATATAATAAGCGCATTTATATGTTAAGCGCATATATAATATATAATAATTTTATATGCGGCCGGCGGAGTTTGGATGCTTATCCAAATTGGGCCGCAAGATCATTTGGGTTGGTCACCCCTGGTTTATATATTGTTTGAAGCAATTAAATTGGAGTTAATTAATTGTAATTTTTTTAAATAGGATATTGATTTATTTTTTGATAAATTTACAAATGGCAATGCGCTTAATAATTTAGGTATTTACTTTAATTTCAGTATCAAATTTCAAAATTTTTAAATTGTTTAAAATCAAATTTTTTAAATTGTTTCAGATGTGAGTTTGGAATGTATTTTTAATAATTGGTTGAAAAAACTACATGTAATCTCGAGATCTTATTAATTAAGTATAGTTTACATCTAACAATTCCAAATTCCATATCCTTTTATCTAAAACCTAAGTAATTCTCTTATATCTATCAGCATAAATGGTAGATATTGCTCTAATCCTAAGACCACGAACTTTCTTAAAATTTAAGATCAAATTCCTGCATAAACATTTTTAATAATCATAATACTATATTGATTGAATCAATATTTATTATTTCAATACATTATTACACTTGATTTTCTACAGAAATCTTCCAAATATTTAATAAAAATTATTTCAATTCAATATCCCGTCTCGTGGCAACGTGCGCCACTTATGATTGTCGTTCAATGCGATAGCGGAAATGTTGTAGACACTGTTTCACAAATTGAGGACACTCGATGGAGTTTGCGATGTTCAGCATCTGGCCTTTTAGTCTGACTACCTGGTTGCAGTTTTTCCGGGTTTCCACACATACGATACGCAAATTCGGGGTAGTTCCCTCTAAAATTCCACCAGGAAGTCACTGCCCAAGTCAGACTTCTGCCTAAGGGTGTTCAATCACAACAAAAGCTGCTCCACCTCTTCCTTCCATGAGAACACAAGGGTTCATGGACCTGTCGACCGAGTGGGATAAGAAACAACAACGTTAATTCAAAAAACCCCAACTATATCATAATATAAAAGCTTAACTCACACAAGATAAACCCACATTTTTAGTACTTGCAATAAAATATAGTATTGACTGCTAGTATATTTTACAAAAATATTTACTTTACTTAACAAATTCTTCCAGCAACCATACAAAAATTCTTCTAGTTTCAACGAATCCTTAAAATCGAAATATTCGTTGCATTGTGAACGAAATGCATATCCAAAATCCAAATCCAAACCAAATTTACTTCTAAAACAATTTGAATTTTATTTAATTTTGTTAATAATTAAAGAAAAGTTGAAATCTAAATTACAGTTTAGAACCGTCATTCCAAATATATTCTAGAAAAGAAATAAAAGTTTAAATTGTCTATCAGTCTGAATTGAAAAAAAAAAAATGTAACTTGTTCTTCTTTTGAAGCCAATTGGATTGATCAAAAGTAAAGAATTGAGTTGCTTGTTTTCTAGAAATTTCCAAAATAAACCGAGCGATTGTAACACAATTTGACAAATAAAATCAAATTTGATAAAAAAAAAAAAAAAAAAAAAAAAAAAAAAAAAAAAAAAACCTTTTTTTTTCACAATAAATAATAGTGATAAAAATGTGAAATAAGATATATGTATAAATGTTTGTTTTTCCCTATCACACTATCATTTTTTAAACATAAATACAATTATCACATAATTGATAATTATGATTATTAGTTGATAATTAATAACTTTATCAACCTGAAAGAAAATATAAATGTTTTTGCACGAATTAAAATCAGAATAATTTTTGGGAAAAATATTATTATTAATTATTATATTTAATTTGGATTTCAATAGTAATAAAAAAAAGTAGCACATATTAAATAAGAAAATTCAATCTTCATCTGTCATATCCGTTTATATAAATAAACCTGCAATTATTGATAAATATTACTCTAATGACAGAAATAAGTTCTGTAATTTCTACGTCTACACTAGACCTATAAGGAGAAGAAGAAGGCCATTTTCAGGTTCATGGGAAGACTTTCATTTTTATTTACAAGCATTTTATATAGATATAAATAATTCTATTTACAAAAAAATGAAAATTATAGATTAAAATTAGATGCATAAGTGCAACTCATTCCAAGGGCGGAGATTTTCAGTGTTCTCGAAAATCTACAATAAATCTATAGCACATGGGCTGCTACAGACCTTAATTATCACAGGCGCGATACTTAAAATCACAAGAGGCTCATTTTGGAAACAGACAAGAACTCTGGCTTGCTGAGTCACTTCGGAGAAAAAAGAAAAACTACACTTCTCATCTACTCGTAGCAGAATTCTCTTTTTTATTCTTCAAAAGACCCCTTTAAAAAAATCCATCAAGAACGCTGGGGTCAGATTCCCTCACTTCTCATTGTAGTCGACACTTCCTAAGCCCATGGTATATTACAAATCACGATGCAACAACTCAGGGCACAGAAATGGCTTGGTACATAATTATTATTTAATTATTATTTTATTATTATTCTAATTAATATTTAATTATTTCGTCAAGTGAAGGTCGAACCGGCAATAGCTAATTTCATGAGGCCCCATATCCATTGACAGTGAATATATACTTTAAGATTTGAGTGATAGGTTGTTCTCATTAGTAAAAATTCTAAATGTATGTAATATAACTATGTATAACACTGTTTATCTGCTGACAAATTTGAGTGATAGGTTGTTATAATGTACTTGTTAAAAAATATGCATTCTCCTCACCTGGGAACAAAAGGCTCTCTCAACGAACTCTTTCCGTGGGAAAATTGCTATAATACATTCAATGAAAAAGAAAATATTAGTGGAATGAGGCAGGTCTTTATATGAATGAATGATTTGATGTATTCTAAGAATACGTGCCAAAATAGCTGCACGTCATCAACAAGCATAATACAGTAATAGAGGACACGGATTGAAATACTTAATTTATATATATTTGAATATATGCATAGCATATAATTATATATATATAGTTAAATAAACACGCACGCTACATTTGAAAGTTAAAAAAAATTATATGTTTATGCTTAGTAATGGATACACATATCACATGGTTTAGAATATTATTCATAAATAACCAAAGAGCGTTCATTAAAATAAAACAAAAATTCTTGAGACTTTTCAAAATGGGGTCTTTACAATAAAAAGAAGCCTTTTTCATCCATCTTCCTATATTAGGCAATTTTAGTCTTTGTTAACTTTAATGTTTTCGCTGAACATTACACTAATATTCCTGTAATGGTAATTTCTATAACATATATGATCGAAATTTAATATCCGTAATATATATGCCTTAAATATTTACCTCAAGAGTTAGGTTATAAACAAATATTGTTTTCGTGTACGAAGTTCTTTCCTACTGATTCCTTCTTTAATTATAATACTTGCAACTCAGTTACAAATAATAAAATATACATGAGAAAAATTGCAACGATTTTATTCCTATGCGTATTAAATTACAATTCGCCTTTAATCAAAATTTAAAATGAGTTGTTGAATGAAATAATTCAGAATGTTACGGTTTTGTAAAATTCATATATTGATTAAAATTTTTATAATATTTATAGATTTAAATCTTATTTAGTTAATTCAAAGATAAGTCTTGACATAAATTATTTATAATTTCGATTCTAAAAGTTTTTTAAATAAAAAAGTTTTCCTTAAAATTCCAGTTTAAATTAGTTTAACAAATAAATAAAACTATACATTTTACCCACTTAATTATAAAGAGCTAATTTCATGTTTAAACAGTTAATAAAAGTAGCTAAATATTGCTCCTTAGAAAGGATGCACTTCGTCCTGTTGCAAGATTGCTGACGGCATGAAGATCCCGCAGACTTGATCTTCAGGGTTGAATTCAGGAGCTGATTTGCAATGTAGATCGGCATATTGCTTTCTCTTCTCTTTTAACTTTTGAAATGGCCTCTTATTTGCACTGAAAATTTCGGAAATTTCTTGCGATATGATGTAATTTCGGAGACGAAATGTTCATTATACATTACACTACGAATATCAATGGTGTAATAATCGAAAGTACCTAGTTTTCTTCCAAAATTTTGAAATGGTGCTATTTGAGTTGTTATTCGACATTTTGATATTCACAGCACAAATTTAATTGAAGACACTTCTCTGCACAATGATTGCAAGGCAAGCTTTAAAATCTCTATTCTTAACTTCTACAAGGGTGACCTCCAGATGATACACTAAATTGAGAGATTGTTGGATATTTAGGAGAAAACACAGTTGCTACATGGCAGCTGATACAAATTAACTTCCGTTGTCACTCTTGATTCGTTTAGGTATTCCATACCGAAGGAATATTTATTTCAATATAGTCGCCCAAGCATTAGGAAAAGAGAAAAGTCCAACACATTTTTCAATAACGGACATCAATCTTTAAGCAGTTTTGCTCTCGGGATAAGGGCCAAAAATATCGAATGCAATAACATCAAATTTTTGGGATGCTGCATGAGTTTGCAACAACCAGTAGGCTTCTGTTTTCAGGATTTATATCTATTGACTTCTAAGATGTCTTTAATATACTTAATAATGCATTTTCTAATTTCTGTCCAGTAATATTGTTTGAATATTCGCTTGAATGTTTCTTCAGGCTCCATAGCTTTGGATGTTTCTATTGAATTAAGGTTCTTTCATGTTTAAGTACTACCAATTGAGCTTCGCTACTATCCGATTCTGGAACATAACGATAAAGAACTCCTTAACTCATAAGGTAACCTCGATCAGTCTAGTTTGCATAATTGACATCTCCCTCAAAATAATCGATGGTCTTCTTAATCTTCGAGTTGTTCTTCACGAATTTTGTTTGCTTTCCAGCTGGAAAATCAATTTGGATGGTACAAATTTAACAAGTTCTTTTTTTCACCTCGCAGACAGGTAGGACTAATGGGAAAATAACTGAAATCATCTTGCCTGGGATGTATTGGATTTCAATATTATAGGATTGTATTTGTAGCGCCCATCGAGTAAGTCTACAGGTTGGAGACGTAAGGTGAGAAGATATCTCAAATGATGGTGGTCGAAGGCGACTTCAACTCTCTTTTCCTCTAAATCCCAAAATTTCTTGAGAGTCCAGACAACAGCGAGAGCCTCCATTGCCGAATAGTTGCTCTGTGACAGGTGGTAAAGTAAGACTAAGAGGTGATTCGTAAAATGAATATGACATCTTGATAAGAGACAGTAGATTCCAAAAGGGCTTAAGAACGCCGTTTTGCCTTGGTCATCTGCATGGAGCTTTACTTAATGATAATCGGCTTTAATATCAATTGCTAACATGAAATTCATTCGTTTTTGCCTCATGCTGAAGATCATCAATCTGTGGCAGTGGATATGAGTACAGAACGGTTATAGAACTTAATTTCGTGTGTTTCATTGGTTCTTTGAACGTTGGTATAAAGACAACTAGAGGGTCATATCACTCGCCCTTTTCGATAATCCCTTTCGGCTAAAAGTCTGTCAGTTATTGCTTTAAAAGTTTTTTTTTTTTTTAGCTGGGGACATTCTATATGGTGTTGTAGCAACTAGGTAACGATGGATAGTGTTTATTCAGTGTTCGATTTAAGAAGTTCTCTCCCGGGTTTGAAACATTTCTCATACTTTTGAAAGAGGGAGTTTAATTCACTCCGCTATTGTTCAGCGATATGAGTACCCTTATTTTCTGAAATTTGACAGAGATGGGTACTATAAGAAACTTTATATTCAGTGGAGATTCACTGAAATCAAATTGTTGGTCAGGAGTTCCTAGGAAATACCAACCTCTTTAGGTAGGCCTTTTTTCCACAGCACCATTATAGGTTATTTGGTCTGTCTTCTCTGGAAAATGGTAAAGTGTTTCTCTAGCAACCGAATGTGAGACTTCAGTGTCGGTACGCACTACCGCTCTTGGACCATAAATCGAAACTATGTTTAATGGACGACACTTTTTTTCCACTAAAATACTATAGAAGTTCATGTGGATAAAGGTTAGCGGCTGTGAACTTTTCACTTGAGCTGCAGAATTGCTTTTCTTACATTTTGACTTTATCAATACGAACGCACCTTAACCTAACATGACAGAAGAGGTCTGCCCATGTAGATGGGAACCTTTCTGCTTTGACGTTGAACCCTGGCAAGATGGCCTACTTTTGGTTTGGGCAGTTTTTTTTCTTTTATAGATTCCGACGCAGTGAATGATATCATTTTTTAGTTGACTAGAACTCCACATTTGCTTCGATATTCCCCATCAGGACGTTTTGAATAATATTGTTTCTCATCGGATATCGCGTATTCCGCTTGCTTTAGAAAAAAATCTTTGTTGAAGTTTTCATCTGCACCTTACTATTTCTTACATTGTCATAATATCCAACTTTCAATGAGATTCGTAGTGGTCAGCCAGCCACATCATACATCAATAAAATGATCCCTAGGATCTGTTGAGATTATTTTTTTTTCAATTGATCTCAAATAATTAATTTTTTTTTAACTCTCAAAGTTTTGGACATATAATTGAACTAATCCGCCTTCAAAGTATACTGAATATAATATACTAAATATATAAAAACAAAAAAAATTTCCAAATTTTCGCGAATTCTTTTCAGTAAGTAGCAAACAGCTGACATAACTTTTCAGTTCTCAGTTTGAACCTTTTTAAACCTTTCTCTGATGAATTCAAAATTTCGAGCTTTGTCCTCGGCTTCTCTTGCAATAAGTTGGGCAGTATTGTTAGAAAATATCAATGGGCAATATTATTATCTCCCAATAGTCCCAACCGAATGCTCTTTGTCGACTTTTGATATTTAAGAGGACTTCCAATTAAAGATTTAATTTTTAACATTTAAGACGCTTAGGCGTTTTTCTATTATTAATATGCTTTTCAAAATATGTCTGAGCTTATAGTTTCATCCTTTGCTATATAGGGATTATTAAATCTAATTTGAATAAAATTCCAGTTCAATTCTATAAAAAAAAAAAGATTTCTCTAAAATGAAAAGTCATCGTTTCAACAAACAGATTTCAAATTTATATATTAGTAATAGAAAATGAAGAATATATGACTTAGGAAGGAAGAAAACTTTATCAATCCATATCAATAAGCCATTTAAAAATACTTTTAGTAATATATATTTTTCAACTATACATTTATTAAATGATATGTGGCTGAACTGAAATGAATGAAAAATAAAATTATGTCATGCTATTTATTAATAAAAAAATAGATTCCATATTAAAAAATGTAAATTAAATATATTTGCTTTTCAAATTTTAACTTTATGATATCAACTGCATTCGAACAGCAAGAAACCATTTTGGATAAATGCAATTACATGTCAAATGATGTAATTTTTTTACTTAACGTCAAACCAATGATTTTCAATGCCTCAATTTTCACAAATCCTCAATTTTCGTAAAACGATGTTGCTTTTTCCAATGTTCGCTTCATTTGCCAACTTTTCAGGGCCTCCTAATTCAGTATTTTACCCCTCCTCTTCTTATAAATTCAGATTATTCTTTTAACAATCAATCAAATTTTTATGCCAGAAAATCAGTTTGTGCATATTCAAAAAGTATTATAATATTTAGGAATTCTATTAAAGAAAGTTCTGTTCCCGGAATGTCTTTTTAAAACTAAAGCCCAAAACATTGAAACATTTCGTTTGAAAATATTGTAGCATTTTTTCCACTAGAAGAGTTTTGGTATTTATATCCCAGGAAAGAGGAATTTATACTTTTTGACAAGTACATAATGACAACCTATCACTCAAATTTGACAGCAGATAAGCAGTGTTGTGGTTGGTTATATTATATACAATGAGTGTTTTGTACTAATGAGAAACACCTGTCACCCAAATCTGATAGTAGATATTCAGTGTCATGTATAACGAGACTCGTGAAATTAGAGAAAGTCTGTACGACCTTTACATGTCGACACAACTACAGATTGAATATGGACTACGCCAAGAGTTGTTTCATAGTGATTGTGTTAGTCCACGAGCTGAGAAATGTTTACTACAATGATAAGTGAGGGAAGCTAACCCCCAGCCCCTCGATGGATTTTCTTAACGGGAAATTTTTGGAGAATAAGAAAGAGAGTTCTGTGACGAGTAGACCAGAAGTGTTATCTTCCTTTTTTCTCTCAAGTGACTGAGCAGGCCGGAGTCTCCACTTATTTTCCGAGTGAGTCCGTTATGGTTTCGGTATCACGCCGTATGATTTTAAGGTCTGCCGCAGACCACGTTTTTAAAATTCGTCGTAGACTCGAGAACTTTGAAAATTTCCATACTTGACGTGAAAGGCACTTGTGAATCATATTTAAATCATTAACTTTCATTTTATTGGAAATTATAAACTGTATGAACCCAGAGTTCTGTATATATAATAATGCTTGTAAAGAAAAATTAAAGTGTCCCATAAACCTGAAAGTGGCCCTCTTCTTGAAGCCGTTATAGGTCTAGTGTAGGCGAGACTTTACAATATGTTTGTTGTACCAGTGGCTTGAAGCACTGGTAATAAATCCAAGTGTAATGCTACATTAATAAGCAAGAACTCAACCCAATATTCTATATTTACAACATAATTTTTTAAAATTTAATATTTTACTGCAAAATGTTTTAATGTGATTCAAAACTTCCATTTTATCAGTGTAAGGTGATTTAAACATTTTCATTAATGTAATTAAGAAAACAATTTTAATTTGTTCAATGTAAATAAGTTAAATGCTTTTAAGTACTTAAATTCATATTTATAAATTCTACAGCTACCTAATCCTATCGTAATATGAAAGCATTACTTTAAAATATTTTTATTATAAAAGTAATTATACAAATAAAATAAATAGTACATCAAATTTATTATGCATCTTAGTAATTAACTTTTCATTTGAACACTTAAACTTAATTCTTAGTTAAATCAACATAAAATTATAAGAAAAATTTATTTACTCGACGAATCTAAATATAATTTTAAATAAATGGCATTTTGCTAAATATAATCAGATTTAAAATGTATTGGCCATAATAATGTTAAGTTGACTTTCTAATGTCATTTCTTTAATTTCTTTGAATCTTCTTTTTACTGAACGAAAGAGTTTCTAAAAAGGTTTTGAAAAGGAAACGTTTGTATCCATCATTATTTTTAATGTCGTGTTTCAAATGTTAAATAAAAATGTCATCTTCTTTTGATGTTATGGGGGATGTCTATCTTTAATGAAACTTTGCGAATTTTAAGATGCAAAGGATTTGAAAAAAGTCAGACTTCTGAATACAACAATGCACACAATACGAGGAAACCCATTAATGTTCTTCAATTTACTCGAGAGAGACACAGTTGATCCCTATTAACATTTTCATTTTAAATATGTAATTCAATGAGTTTAATTTTATAATTTATTTAGTTGATAGCTTTATTTAGGCTTTTCGGTTTCGTTAAGTTACTAGCTTTTCTTTTTCAGTGATATTTCAAAATATTCATTAGAGGAATTCAAAGTTAAAAATAAGTTTAATTTCTTTACAATATTTTTACCTATTTAAATTCTTATTTTTAATTCATGGAATTGTATTTCAGAAGCTATGCGTATAATTTCATTTAATGTTTTCAAATTTATTTTGTTTTCTTGGAACATTGTTTTGTTTTCGACATAAAATAGATTCCTTCTATTTGATAGAAAATTGATTTCTAAAACTAAATAGATTTCTTCTATCTATTCCTTCTATAATTTGCTTTATGCACAGTTATAAAATGATTGCCTACGTAAAATAAATTTTTTAACCAATTTATTTAATTAAATGTTTTATCTGCTAATCGAATTATTAACTAAATGCATTCAACCGATTATAATTTTTAATATTTTGAATATTAGTTAAAGTAATATTTTGTTTCAATTATCAATAGTCTTTCTAGTTTCTAGTTTTCTAGTTTTTCTAGTTTTTTGTTTCAATTATTAATAGTTTAATTTCTTTGAAATTGTGAAAATCTGTTATATTTTTCTAAGCATATTGCATAACTGTACGTTAACACGCATTTTTTACACTAATTTATCATTAAATTAAATTACAAGAATACCAAATAAACATTACACAAAATATGACAAAATGAATTAGTTTATTTTATTACAAATTGAAAGAAAAAGGCAATTAAAAGATGAAAAAAAATGGTTATAAACCATATTGAAGATTAACAAACGTATACATTAACTGTAACGAGACGATAACTTTAAAAGTAAGCAATATATGTATAATATTAATATGTACTAATACACCACACCACATCTCTGTGTCTAGAGCTGAGTTGCAGCTTTACAGTTTGGGAATGATGTGGGTGAGAAAAATCTGACTGAACTCCATGACGTTGTTAGAATCATATTAGACCGGGACATATAGTTTAACGTGGATTCCGAACCACTCACAAACATCCATGCCACCTCCAGGATATAATAGTATGCAGATAGATGTATGTATTATTATGTTAGGTTCCATTAAATTGATTTAAAAACGTTTTAGTACTTCAATCGTTTTGTATCAATCAGTAAACAGAAAATAGTTAAATGGTTTCTTCATTTCTATTTGTTAATATTTCTGATTGCAAAAGTTGATTAATAAACACAGATTGATGAAAATTGGATATTATTTCAATATTTATACCAACAACTAGTTACATTGTTAAAATCAATAAAATAAAAAGTTTTTTTTTTATTTGAACTTTCATGATTTTTGAAAATTACTTTTGCCAATGGCTGACGTCAGGATAGCCAATACATTTATTAAGGTAAGAAATACTTAACAAAATTAGGCTGAGACATGCATGTAAGCTAGCGCATTCTGGAAAAAAAATGCAATAAACTAGAGAAAAAAATAATAAAACATTTTTCTGATATTTACGTATTTACTTTTTTATGCTAGGTACAGACCATGTTTTTTTTTCTTTTCTCCCAAATAATTTTTGTTAAAATTATGTTTATTATGTAGCAATTTCATGATTTTTTTAAATACGTAAAAAATTATATGGATGACAACAGATCAAACAAATATGACACAGTTCAACCACCAGAACACTTCAAAATCACATAATATTGGTTGAAAAAAAACACAGTAACATCATAAATTTGAAATAAACTTATATAGACATAATTTTAATGAATATAAAATGTGGGGTAAACAGTTCGTAGGCTGACACATAGATGTCACTACTAGTATTAAATCCATATGATTTTTGGTTAGCCCAAACATTCAAAAGACACGTGTATAAATTTGACAGCTGTGGGACTATTAGTATGTGAGTTATAGCATTTTTAGTGAAGTTATAGTATTTTTAGTGTTCATCACGTGCAGTTCACTCGGTGACTGTCGATTGGACTCTGATGTGAAATGATGGAACAATGTTTTTCCTATGTCATATACCGACAAGAAAATTCGAGTTTAGTACGATTGAACAGCTCCAAACACTGCTTAGAATCATCCATTCGTTGTTGTTTTGGGTCGATTGCGAGTTCGCGCGGCACCCACTTTGAACAGAGCTTTCGCATATCCACATATTCAATCACGATATGTAAAACACGTTCCTTTGATATCTCTAGGGTCTCAGCTATCTCAATCAACTTCACTTTACGGTTATCAGAAATTATTTTGTGGACTTTTTTGATGTTTTCTTCGGTAACAGCCTCTTTGGGGCGTCCACTGAGTGCATCGTCCGCGGTACTCATTTCGCCTCGTTTAAATTTAACAAACCCCTTCTCTATGGTTGATTTTCCTCGTGCAAAGTCCAAATAATGTTTATCAAGCCAAGCCTTGGCTTCAATAGTATTTTTTTTGCCAAAACCGAATGCTTTATTAACACACGAAATTCCTTTTTATCCATTTTTTCAAACTAATAAATGTTGCTTCAATAAAAATGCTATAACTCCCATACTAATAGTGCAAGAGCTGTCAAATTTATACACGTGTCTTTTGAAGATTAGGGCTAACTAAAAGTCATATGGATTTAATACTCGTAGCGACATCTATGTATCAGACTACGAACGTTTCAGCCCACCTAGTAGACATAATTTGTCATTTGTGAATAATGAATTTGTTCGATGATTAATAAGTTAAAAAGTAATACACGATTAACATTTTTTAAAGATGACATTTTAATATCTGAAATTTGAAAATAAAAATTAAAATAAGTTAAAAATATTTTACAAGATACAGTATACACATTTAATTTACATGAATCTGGAATAATAAATGTTGATGAGTTTCTTTGTTTTGTGAACAAAAGTTTGCTTCAAGTGCATCATGATTTTTTTTGCTGAATGTTTATTGATTTTTTCCCACTACAAATTATATTATCAATTATTAATAAACAGACGCTTCATGTAGATATATTGCTTTATATATACATATACTCGTATAAATAAATAAATATATATATATATATATATATATATATATATATAAACTCATGTGTGTGAAAATTGCAACACCATGAAAGCCTTAGGCGAGTGAGCTTAAATTTTCAGGAAATGCAAATTAGCGCATGATAAGCAAATGATTAGAATTTCAAATCCATAGCACATTCGTATGCTGAGCAGCACCCTCTGAACGGCGGATTGATCCGAATAAATAGACGGCTGTAGCGAGGCGTGTATGGTTATCGGTGGTTATCTGCTAGTGGTGAACGTTAGCTCAATCGTCTCTTATGCCTCTTCGCCGAAAAAGAGCGAGATTTGAGCAACTTACAGAGTTTGAAAGGGGGAGAATCATCGGCCTTCGTGAAGATGGATTGTCTTATCGTGCAGTAGCCGCTCGTGTGCAGCAGCACAGTGATGCGTCTTTGGAAGCAGTGAACGGACGAATTTCGGACAACTCGGAAATCTGGTAGTGGACCCCGAAATGTGACGTCAGCTCGCGATGATAGACACCTGGTCCGCATGGCGCTGACGGACCGTACAGCTTCCTCTAGACAATTGGCAGCACAGTGGTCAATAGCTACAGGTGTTTCATTGTGTGCTTTATCAATTCGTAGACGTCTGCTGCAGCGTGGACTGCGCGCAAGGACTCCTTTATACAGAATCCGTCTCACGCTAAATCATCGCCGCCTGCGGCTACAAGTGGCCGCTCAGCATAGAGACTGGCGTGCTGATTGGCAGCATGTCGTGTTTTCTGACGAATCCCGCTTTAATTTCTGGTACCATGATGGCCGCATTCGTGTGAGACGCTATGCCGGTGAGCGCCACCTTCCGGAGTGCATTATCGAAAGCCACAGTGGACGAACACCCGGATTTATGGACTGGGGTGCCATAGCATATCATGGACGATCTCAATTGCTAATAATTGTGGGCAATCTGAATAGCAACCAGTACATCAATGAAGTTCTACAGCCCCAAGCTGTTCTCTTCCTTCGAAGCTTGTCAGGCGCTCTATTTCAACAGGACAATGCCCGCCCTGATATCGCTAGGACTGTTTAATCCTTATTTGCAACGTGGCAGGTACAGCTTCTTCCTTGGCCTGCGTATTCCCCGGATATGTCGCCGATTGAACATGTGTAGGATTTCGTTGGTCGGCGTCTCGCTCGTGATCCTCGTCCTGTTGCTTCTGCAGACGAACTTTGGGTGCGCATACAAACAATATGGAATGCTCTTCCTCAGGCAGACATTCAAAATTTGTTTGACTCCATGCCACGTCGTGCAGCAGCACTTATTGCGGCGCGTGGTGGCTACACAAAATACTGATTCCGATCTCTTGTTATTGTTTGTTTGCTTTGAACATTTAATCATGTATTTGTACCACTACCACTCAACTGTGTATTAAATTTCTTTCAATTATGACGATTCCTTCATGGTGTTGCAATTTTCACAAACATGAGTTTATATATACAGGTTGTTTATAATTAAAGTAACGCTTTCAAAAGGCTGTAAAAATATAACCACTCTTCCCAATGAGCTCAAATTTGAAGTGATGATACTTGAAGAAAGGAGAAACGGTACTGCATCAAACAAAGTTCCAAAGTTTATTAATAGAGAGCGCTGTAAGCGGCATAAAGAAAGTGAATTTGGCTGTCAGTGATAATTTGAATAGAAATGATAATGTATTTGGCATGAGTTTCACATTAAACCATCTGTAGTGTTCAATGTGCTTAATTCTTTCCGGTTTTTTGACGAAAAAATTGATTTCCAAGATACAATTGATTACAGATACCTATGCTATATTATAGCTGTACACACAGGGGATAATGAAAACCATATGCCGGTTTCTTATATATTATTAAGACACATATCATATCCTTTACGTGAATAAATTCAAGTTATATTTAATTAAATAAGTTTGGTGACATGGTGATTTGTTTCGTGATATGTCGAGGAAACATGGAAGTATAGTTAAAAGAAAAAGGTAAAAATAACTACTACAAAAATTTTAATAAAAATGAGATATAATAAATAAAAATTATATTATATTAATCGGGGACCTGATGGCCAAGTGGCTAGTGCTCTGGCGCTCGGTAGCCCAGATTTCGGGTTCGATTCCCGGTGGTACCATGGATATTTGTAGTGGTTCGGAATCCACTTTAAACCGTAAGACCCGGTCTAACAGGATCGTTGAGCGTTGCGGGAGTATTGTTACTCCCCTCCGTGGCTTATTTTCAAGTTACATGCACCCCCTGGGTAGTGCTAAGTGAGTAACGTCGATTGCAGTGCTTGCCTTAAGGCATCGAAGTTAACTCTCATATTAATCGAAAAAATAATAGCTAAAAGTTTTATTAAGAGCATAAAATGGAAATTTCGTGTTTAAATTTTAAAAAGTAATTTGCAACAATTCTGTAAATGATTGATTGGTCAACTGGGAACAATGATTCAACCATACGAACTACATCAATGTAATGTACATTCATACATTTATCCAATATATGTAACAATATATTGTGCATATATACATACAGAGTCACACAAATATATTGTACCAAAAATTGAAATTAAGTGGGCAAGAAGCTTTTTTTAAGTATGGATAGTTTGATTTTCGCACGAGAAATCTAAAAATAGAAGCACATCTATGCTGCATTTGCATTGCGTGATATTCTTTCATCACTAAAAGCTCCAATTCCCTTGCCGCTTTTTCAAATATTTTAGAAATTGAAAATCCATTTTCAAAACTACCATAAGTCAATGATTTCACAAACATGCAATATAGATTGAAAAATCTTCAAATGTTCATACTTGCGTTGAAAATTCTTTTGCCACTCACAGAAATGAAAAATTAAAGATACACATACGCATACATTCGCAATGGGGATAGACTCCTTAACCTCCTTTACGATTTTAAGTGGCTGCTTAAAGTTAGTAAGTGATAAAAAATAAAGTTTCCAAAAATTAAAAATGCTACACTAAAAATTAAAAAATTCTAAAAATAGAAAAAATAAAAAAAGTTAAAATTAAAAGAATATAAATTAAAAATTTGGTACAATTAGGGACCAGTTGTAGATGCCACAAAAATATTGAATAAGATTTAAAAATGTGATTGCTGAACGTGTGGGCAGTAACGGGGAATCTGTAAATAAAATCATTAGTAACCCCACTCCGCCACCACTTCCCCGAAAAAAAAAAAATCAGAGCCAAAGTGGTATTTTAGTTATTTTCATATTTTTCTTTTTGTTCCCCATTTTTTGATAAGTTTCTGTCTATCCTTTTATTTTACACAAAAAAAAAAAGGGGAAACAAAACCTATCCGTGGTCACTAGTCTGCAAAAGAACTAAAGTGCATATCGTAGCTGAATAGCGACTGTAGCTGGGCTCTAATTCGAACCCTCGACCTTGCGGTCAGATATCCGTTTCTTTTCCCCTGCGCCAGTTCGCCTTGTTTATTGAAAAGTCGTCAATTTTTAAGCCAAATGGTCTCTCAGATACACAGTGAGATAATTTGTCTCAGTGAATGTCTAAATCTATTCCTGTGAAAAGAAAAAAAAACGATCCCAGCACAAATCTACAAGAAGCACGACATCTTAACGATCATTATAATCTGAAAGGTAAAAAAATTAATAATTTCAAAAAAAAGAAGAAAAAAAAAAGCTAACCAATTGTTGCATTGTTGGAAAGAGAGATAACGCGACCGCAATGTTAAAGAAACCTTCGACATGTAACGTAACGTTAACCATAGTACAGAGCTTAGGTGCAGGCATTCGTTGCTGTTACTGCTTTCAGAAATGAAAATTGTTACAACGAAATTTATGTAAGGCTTTTTGTATCGATAATAAGATTGCTGTGCTACTTCGTTATCTCTTAGACGATCAGCAAATATCAAGCACTTAGCCCTTACAACGTTCTCTATAGACCAGGGGTGGCCAACCCACGGCCCCCTTTGAATATTTTTCCTGCCCGTGCGATTGACACACTTTTACAAAATACATTTATTTTATAATAGCCAAAGTAGTGCAAACCAATGTATTAAAATAATACATTATGTGTGTATCCATATATTAAAAAATTAATCGTAGAAATTATGAGAAAAAGTTAAGTTTAAATTTTAAGATAATATTCTTGCGAATATAGGACAGATATTGCCTGTTTTATTTATGAGTTTACAGTTATGAGTTCGCAGAATAATTAAATTGCATTCTGCGAACTCATGATGCGCGCATCTTGGAATCTAACTCATCTTGGAACATCCAATATAACAGGTTCTATATTTCACTTTAAGTGACCTCAGTGACGCAGTGAATATGCCTAGATATGCATTGTTCATTGTTGGTAGCAAAGCAAACTGGATTCTCAACTGACATTGTTAGCGCTTTAGTTCCAACTTATATCTGCGAATCGTTTTTTACTATAATGAAATTGACCAAACACAAAACACACTTAATGATAATGGACACTAACCTGCAACACCCATTACGATGCGCAAATACCCAAATTGAGATCGATTTGGAAAAGCTAAGTGAAAGAGTGGAGAAACAAATATCGCACTAGTAAAATAAATATCTTTTAATGATTTCATTTTTTTTTAATTTTATTTATATTTATATAATTTTTTTTTAAAGTTATGAATTTCTGTACAATGTGCGTTTAGTGCCATTATTATTAGTATATTATATATGTTTACATGTAAGAATAATAGTAAGCACAACAATAAAAACTCATTATGTTTCAAATTTTCACTCCAAAAAATGTCTACATTGGGTCAAATCTAATAGGGGGATATATAATTTTATAAGCGGCCCGAGGAGTTAGGATGCATTTCTAAAGTGACACTCAAGATCATTTGGTTTGACCACCCCTGCTATAGACAATACTCTACTCTGCCCTCATTTTTCGTCTTGGGCTGTACATGGCATACACAAGAGGAATATGAAAGTCAATCCTTCGAATGCTAACTATCAAATTCATGTCAATATTGGTAAGATAATTTTAAAAACGTTCACAGTATATTAATTAAAAATGTGATATTTTTTGTTACTTGTATGGCATTATATTATTCATGATATAAAACTGTGCATGTATTCTGTAAAGATGAAAAAACCAAATATAATCAAGATAAATTATTAACTATTTTTCTTTCATTACTTTACTGAATATTTTATGTACTAGAGTATTTTATAAAAATAAATGTATATACCACAAAAATGATTTTTTTTTTTATGATTTTTTTTGTACTTAAAATTTTACTACTTTAAACTTACTTCATAATAAATAAAATGCTGCGATAAAATTAACTATTTGATTAGACCTTTGGGCCCTTCTTGCTAATTATCATTTTAAAATAATAATTTAAATTTGTTAGATAAATTTATCTGGCTTTTTGTTAATTTTTTTGTTAAATAATCTTTAATAACTATCTCTTTACCGCTAATTTTAATAATGCATTTTATAATATTATGCATCTGAAACTTATATGTTTGCTTTTATCATTTAATATATTTTAATTGAATTAAAATTTCTCTAACCCATTTCAAAGTATGTTCAATAACATATTTCAGCGAATATATTATTTAAAAGGAAAAAAAATCAACCTATTTATACCTTAGGAGTAAGAAATGTGTGCTTAAATCTCGTAAAAAATTCTTTTAAACTAATTTGATCACTAAATCAATTATAAAAAATACGACACAAATATTAATATTCTTGGTACTTAAAAGAAATGTCGTTTTAATAGACCATTGCAATAAAATATTTAATTTAAAGGGATTTAAAGCACTCATGTGTGGTAAATTTTAAGCATATTCTTTCGTTAATAAATCAACATGTGCATCTCTCTCCAAATTACTTGTCAATGTGTAATAAAGATTGAATTTTCATGACCTTAGAATCTGAAGGTTTAAGCCTTTGGAATAGCAAATCATTGAATTTCCTTTCATTTTTTTCTTTTAACAAAATAATACTCCTTCCCTTTCAAACAAGATTGCCAGTTTGACTTGGGATGAACTTTAAAAGCAAGCAAACTGTTTTTTTTCTTTCTGATTTTCCCATTAAATGCTACTCTTCGTGCAGTGTGTAAGCCTTTCCAATAGCGGCAGAATTCACTTTAATTAAAGTTCTCCGCTAACTAAAGAAAATGAGAGTAGAAGGTTTTCATTTTTTATTCGCTCATGGATGAAGTAAAACAAGGCTTCTTACACGACATGAAAGAGATTTTAATACTTCGCAACAGTTTTATGATTTTGTTATTTCTCAACAGTTCACTCTTTATTTGTTTGAATAAGGTATAACATTACATACGAAAGAATTTATCACGTATATTATAATTCTAGTGCTTATTTATTAAAAAATAGACACTTATTTGTCTTAATTATGTAGCAATTATGGCGAAAAATAAATTGTCTTGAACAGGGGTGGCCAACCTAAATAATCTTGCGGGCCAATTTGGAAATGCATCCTCACTCCGCGGGGAGCTTATAAAATTATATATCCCCCTATTAGATTTAGACCCACTGTACGCATTTTTTTGGTGTGAAACATTGAAACATAATGAGTTATTATTTTTGTGTTTACTATTATTCTTACATGTAAACACAGATAATACAATAATAATGATACTCAACGCATATTGTAAAAAAAATGTATAACATTAAAAATAAAATATAAAAAATATATAAATATAAACGAAATAAAAAGTAGGAAATCATTAAAAAATAATTATTTGACTAGTGCGATACGTGTTTCTCCACTCTTTCCGTTAGCTTTTGCAAATAGATTTCAATTTGGGTATTTGCGCATTGCAAGTGGTGTTGCAGGTTAGTGCACGTTATGTTTGAACGTGTTTTGTGTTTGGTCAATGTCATTTCCGAAAAAAATTATTCGCAGGTGTAAATTGAACATAAAGCGCTAGCAACGTGAACTAAAAGTCTGGTTTGTTCTGCTATATTAGTTGTTCCAAGATGGGTACATCATGAGTTCGCAAAATATAACTTAATTATTCTGCGATCTCATAACAGTAAACTGATGAATAATAAAAGGCAATATCTGTCATATATACCCAAGAATATTGTTTTAAAATCAAAATTATTTTTTTCTCATCATTTCGACAGTTAATTTTTGAATATATGGATATACACATAATGCAATTTTGTAATACATTGGTTTTCGCTACTTTGGCCATTATAAAATAAATATATTTTGTAAAAGTGTGATAAATCTCGCATGCCGGGAAAATATTTAAGGCGGGCCGCGGGTTGGTCACCCCTGGTCTAATATTAACAAAATAGGGAAATGTTATTTTTTATTGTTAAATATTCTGCAATGAAATCTTAGTAGAATTAAAAAGGAAAATTGGTCAGCAAGTATGCAGAATAATACAATATAATAGTTAGATGCCATCAATTCTATTTTTAACACATTTTTGCTTTGTGTACTTTTTATTTCCATTTTACACAGCTGGTTTTTAAAAGTGCGTACACTAAAAAAAAAGTTTTTTTACCTTATATTATGTTTTTAATGTTTTTTTATAGTTTCTTGATTGCGGTTTAAATTAAAACGCTCAAATTTATAAGATAGGGAAACACGTCGGAGCAATAATATTATTTTAAAGAATGGGCAGAAATAATTTCTTAACTCTATTGGAATGTAAATTTTTACTCATTTCTTTAGGAATACTATTCGTTTAATTCTATACATCTTGCATATTTTCTGCTCTTATAAAAATTATTAGTTTGAAAATGTAATTTCTTTTTGAATTTCGAGCAATTTCATGTATTTAGAAGATTAAATTTTTAAAGTTTTAATAAAAACGTCTTTTCATCTTAAACTTATAAATACCTACGAAACTGCATACACCTAAACCATGATTTCATGTTTGATTTCCTTTCGATAGTCTAAAAAAATCATTTTAAATTTAGATCGTCAGGAAATAAAAAGCCATGTCAAGCACTATGGGTAAGATTTCTTCCATAGCTGGCTGCCCGGCCTTTATTTCATCTCGATTTGGATGAGAGATCCACTGACGATGGTCCTTAATAATTTTTTGGGGATATTCCCTCTCCTGACATTGTGGCCTTTTAACTTGAATAAGCTTACGTAATAGGTATTCTAAAATTTCAAGAAGTTAATGAAACGTGCAATAACACACTTAAAAGATATAAAGCATTAGGAAAAGATTAATAATAAGGTATTAGCTTTAGAAATATAGCTTCTGATTTATAAAAAAAAAAAGCCAAAAAAACTGTCGTGTGTTTCTTTTACAAATATTGTGTTTCATATGTTTCTTTATATATTTAAATATACTTTATCTTAATAAATTTAATATATAAAATATATAAAATTAAATAAAGTTTCTTATATATATTTACACAACTGGCCATTAAAATCACCACACCAGGAAGAAATGCGGATAAAAAAATGGTATTTATTGGACAAATACTGGAAAAAACAAGTGATTAAATTTTTAAGAAATTTGGATACATAGATTCTGAGAAATCAGTACCCAGAACAACCAACTCTGACAATAATAACGGCAGTCAAACAGAGATTGGATGGCATATACAGGTAAAGATGTCCATGCAGCTTCAACACGATGCCACAGTTCATCAACAGTGACTGGCGTATGGTACCGTATGGTACTGGCGTACCGTTGTGGCAGTCGCTCCGCAACCATGGACCAGACGTTTTCCATTGGCGAGAGATCTGGTGAATGTGCAGGCCAGGACAACAGCCGAACATTTTCCTTATCAAGGAAGGTCCGTACAATACCGGCAACATGCAGTCGTGCAATATCCTGCTGAAACGTAGGGCTTTGCAGGGCTCGAATATAGGGTACAGCCACGGGTCCTAACACACCAGAAATGTAACGTGCGCTGTTCAAATTGCCGTGACTGCGAACAAGAGGTGACCGAGACGCGTATCCAATAGCACCCCAAACCATCACGTTAGGTGATGGGAGAGTATGACGATGACTAATTTGCACGCTGCCAATGTGCGTTCATCACGATGCCACCAAACGCGGATGCGACCATCTTGATGCTGTATAAAGAACCTGGATTAATCTGAAAAAATGACGTCTCGCCATTCGTGCGCCCAGATTCACGCCCAAGAACCATTGAAAACGCTCCTGTCTGTGATGAAGCGTCAAGGGTAGCCGCAGACATGGTCTCCGATCTGAGAGTCCATTATGCTGCGAATGTCGTCAAACTGTTCGTGCAGACACTTGTTGTCTTGAAAACGACTCAAATTCTTGAGGGGCTCGTGTCATGGAACTGAACGATCCATGCGGGTAGCATGCCGGTCTTCTCGGCTGCTAGTGATAGGGGCCTGAATCCATCGATTCCATATTCTGCTAACAGTAAATGGATCTCGACCGACGCGAGCAGCAATACTG
This sequence comes from Caerostris darwini, assembly GCA_021605075.1. Lineage (NCBI taxonomy): Eukaryota > Metazoa > Arthropoda > Arachnida > Araneae > Araneidae > Caerostris > Caerostris darwini. Next base: position 29,635 of record BPLQ01013485.1, read on the forward strand.
TTATACGATAAACCGCAATCCCGGTACGCTACAATTCGACATTTATCAAAGTCAGAAACGTGCTGGTACGCATTTCTGCTTCTTACACGAGGCATCACAGCAACTTTTCACCAGGCAACAACGTTAAAATGCAATTTGTGTATGAGCAATTGGCTAAACAATTTCCTCATTTAAACACATTGTAGGTGTCGCTACCTAGGCCTGCTTTGTCTGAATGCGCTGAAAAGCTAATCATTTGCATGTCGCAGCACCTTCTTCCTGTCGTTTAAATTTCATGTCTGTAGCATATCGCCTTTTTGGTGCAGAAATTTTAATGTCCAGTAGCGAAATATGGTACTTTAACTTAAAAATAAATCTTCTTGATAAAAACTATCGTATGGGGACAGGCATGTTAGTACTTTCCGATGTCCTGAATATCTCCAGTCCCATCGTGACTGGTCATAGGGCCAGAATTCTTTTTCCTTATGCAGCTGGAAAATACTTAGACAATTATCTTTATGCCACAAGCAAAATCTGCACCGACGTTACTCATTTAGCACTACCAAGCAATAAAAACCCCTTCTACTGTGTTACGGTTGTAGAGCACCTGTGTACATAAAGGTAAACGTGTCCTATTGAAATGTCTTCTTTAGAAATTAATCAATGTACACATAATAGACATTAATTTAAGCGATCACATATATTACTCATCATTAGAAAATATTTCTTTGTTTAAAAAATAAATATTTTATTTTATTTGTGTAAAATATATAACTTTTATTTTGTAGGTAACGGATTAAATAACAGTTATTGCTAATATATTGAACGACTGAAGGAAATCAACTAACTTGGCTAACTTTGTAAGCACCGAAATGAATAACACTTTAGAAAGACTCTATCACCCGAAATATAAATTAGATCTCCCCAAAGCACAATTTAAAGAGTTTTACAAAAGGACTGTCATCTAATTACATATCCCACTTGTCAGTTTACGCCGATATTCATTCATCAGAAGTTTGCCAAATCGGCGTTATCGATTGCTGTCGGCGATGCGAACTACATTGGCGACCGCCAATCAGCGCTAGTTAGTCTTTATGGTTTTGGTAGTATCATCAATTTATAACGGGTAATGGGTTTCCTATCGATTGGAATTTGGCGCTTAGACGTTCAGATTTTTCTTTCTAGCACCGATAGGAATATTGCTCGAAAAAACTCGAGAGTCATCCTCTAATCGTCGAATATCAGGTTATTTACAATTAAAAAATGAATAGCGCTAAATATCGCGCGAAATAAGAAAAAAAAACGATTAGGGAGATCCTACATATTTGAGCTCGGGAACTGGGGCAGCCGTTCTTTACACATCAGTGAACATCTTGCCGTTTAAATCTTGATTGAGGATGGCTTTTATTTCCACAAAGAAACGCATTCTTCTTATTTTCTTCGAACAATCATCATTTTCTTCTTCTTTGCATTCTCGTTGTCAGATTTTATTTTTTATTTTTACATCGTGTCCTTTCTTTTTTTCTCTCTAGGAAGTAATTTGTATCAAAATAATTATTACTATTGTTTAATTGGAGGCCTGATGGTGGAGTGACTAGCGCTCTGGCTCTCGGTGACACAGGTTTTGGGTTTGAGTCCCGGCGGTGCCATGGGTGTTTGTTGTGGTTCGAAATTCCCTTTAAACCATAGGTCCCGGTCTAATATGTCTGTACAGCGTTGCGCAAAGTGCTGACAACCTTACCTCGTAAAAACAAAACATCTCCTGTCTAGAAATCTGGCAATAGGCAGAGGGCCTTGGCCCACCATGGCGCTGTTCCGCTACTGATAATGATGCTGATTATTTAATTTGGAAATATTATGATTGTGAAGTTATTTGTTTGTGAATGTTAATGCTTGGTATAAAAAAATTATTGGTATGACCTACTGGAATGCCATATACATAACAGAGTCTTTCGTGTATTCCACATTAAAGAAAAGGTGTAAATCCACAAAAAAATGTGAGCATATGGAGCACCTCTCAGACGATCCTATTATGAACATCCTCGGCTTAAATATGGGATTCTAAGTTAGTGTTTCTTATTTTCTTTAAATACTGCTACCATTACACCACATCATATCACAACACTGTGCCTACAGATGAATTGTCCCTATACAGTTTGGGAATGATGATTCTGACTGGGCTCCGTGACGCTCTAGAGACCGAGACCTACAGTTTAAAGCGGATTCCGAATCACTACAAACATCCATGGCACAGCCAGGATTCGAACGAGAAATTTGTGGTACCGAGCGCCATAGAACTAGCCACTCGACCATCAGGCCCTCTTTAAATAATATTAATAATTTTCCTTTATATAGCTCCTTGACTCAGAGTTTTTTTTCTATTTTCATAATGTCTTTCTTTTATTCAAGAAGAAAGTTAAGGGCAGTGCAATAGGCACTATAAGTTTTGATAGTGCAATGAGGCTTATCTTTATAAGATATAAAAACAAGCCTAAATTATATACGTCAATTTGGTAAGAATTATTTTAGTATAATAAATACGATGATTTAATTTTGAAACGTTATTATTGTACTTTAATCTTAGGTCATGCGTCTCAGGAATGGCAGAAATATATATCAGATTTCTTACATCATAGGACAGCTGAAACTCTGCAAGCGGGATAAATCACCATTAAACTTTTCTTTAAGAATCCATTTAAAAAGAATTACCATGAGCATACACGGCAATACAGGAATTTTAATAATTAATATGGGGACTTTAGGCTCAAGATGATTATGGACCAATTTCTTCAGTTCGAAAACACTACGTGAAGGTCGCTGAGGTAAAAATTATAATTTTATTTATTTTTATTCTCTCTTAGTAATTCACAAATAACACATTTACGGGTAGATAACACTTTTATCGCATTCCGAAAGGACTCGTAATAATTGCGTTGTGTTTGCATAAGTGCTTACAATCATTTAGTCTTCTCATTTTCTGAAACCAGTGATTAAAAATGTTTTCAGCATTTTTGTATCAAAAGTGCTGCTATTACAACTACTACACTACACCTCATTACCGCACTGTGCCTAGAGCAGAGATGCCCTTATACAGTTTGGGAATGATGTGGCTGAACTACAATGGACACAGAATGGATTTTTATAAAAACAGAAGGAAAAAAAAAAAAAAAAAAAAAAAAAGGGAAAATTTGACGCTAAGTCTGTGATAATTAAAGTTATCATATTGCTTTTTTAATTTTTTCTCTAAAATCTCTTACCTAACGTTTTTATATTTTTCGCATTTCATATTCCTCCTTTTTCAATTTTTTAAATTTTTGACATTTAGTTCTGTTCTTGTATGAATTTCCCCCATTGTTCAGCTTCTGTACCTCCAAAAGTGAATTATGCAAAACTTTTCTGCCATCATTTGTCGTCCTTTCCTTTCACCCGCATCATTCCCAAACTGTATAGGGGCAACTAAGCTCTAGGCACAGTGATGTGGTGTGGTGTAGTAGTAGTAGATAATTAAAGTTTAATTTTCAAAAATAAAATTTAACATGCTCTGAATTTTGAGTCGAGACCCTTTATTAGGTTAATCTTCCCTAGATTAATATTGGCTTCGGAAGGTTTCCTTCATATGTCGTGATAATGCAAGTGCGCAGGAGGCAGCATATTGCGGAGAGGATTACCTACATCTCCACAGGAACAAAAGCTTGAGTCTCTAAGATGGAATCTTTGCAAGTAAGAAGGAAATGGACCATGCCCAGTAAGAAACATGACTTCCTGCCTTGTCCATCCAACGGAATATGTTGACGCTTTGATTAATAATTTCGTAAACAAGTCTGCCCATTAATCCTTCATTCCACTGTTTATGACATTTTTAAAAGACGTAATTATTTAATAGGTCCTAAAGTTCTGGGAGGAGCATTTTACTCGAATTGACTGGCCTTTACATATGCCTTGCTTGGCGAGCTCACCATCTGTTTCATTACCAAAATGTATGTGTGCATGTCTCTCTAATTAAAAATGCAGCATTTCGTTTAAAAATATATTTTTTTCTAAAAAGAATAATTTAAGATCGCTTACAAATATAAGCCCGAAACAAATTAACTTTTTTAACTATTGGATTTAATTTCCTCTAAAAATTCTTGAATCTTTACTTAGTTTAATAGAAACGCTAAAATATTTGTATCCATTTTTAATAATCTGATGATACCAGGAAAAAACATAAATAAAAAAAATATAGTCATGTTTCATGTGCTCAGAAAGTTAAATACTTGATAAAAATAATTAGAAACGTATATCAAGAACATTAACGCCTTTATCATTTCTCCAATGTGTTTTAATTTATCAATGCACTATCACTATTAACATTTTTTTTATCGAAATCCATGAAAGTTTCTTTTCAGTGAAAAATATTGCATTTTTAAAATCTATTGAAAAATTAGTCAGTTTAAATTATTTTTAATATTTCGGGTTAAAAAAATAAGTGGCTAGAATTTATCAAAATACCTTTACATATCTTTTCTTACTCCTGTATAACTAATTTTACTTTCATCTATATATTATAACTATTACTTTTCATCTGATATAATAATTAATTAAGAATTATTTGAATTATTATTATCACTAAATAAAAATTATTTCATATAAAAGAAAGCAAAATGAATCCTTTCTTAATCTAATCTGCTAAATCAAAATTAATTTTTTTATTTGAATAATGAAAATTTTAATAGTAATTTTAATTTTAATGAGGAAAGCATTAATTTCAAGTTATTTTAGGTTGCTGGCACTGTGATTGACATCTATATGAAATTTTCCACAAAATATTCATTAGTGTTTGAGTTACTCTTAGCTTTGTGAGACGCTTAAACTGATTCCGGCGATTTCTGAAATGTCTCAATTAATTGTGCAAAGAACTTGCATTCAATTTTGTTTGCGGTGAGCATTCCTATATCGGAAAGAAATGTTTACAACTGGTATAAACAGTTCAAAGAAGGCGGAGAACGCGTTGAAGACGAATAGCCCTCTGGTCGACCATCCACCTCAACCGACGAAGCTCACGCCCTTCAATCGTCCCCGTTTAGAGTCGATTGAAGAGATTTAACGTGAATCGCCCGGCATTTTGAAGGTCATCCCTGCCGATGACTCTTCAGCACGCATTGAGGATTGGAAAAAAAGCTGGCATACGTGCATGGTGTCCGGAGGGGATTACTTTGAAGGCGATGAAATAAATTTCGAAGTATAAATAGTTTTTGAAAAAAAAATTTTTTTTTCTTACTTTTTGGGCACAATAGTAATTCGCACTAGGATATTTAGTTTTAGGATACTTTATTATTACTAGTTTCCCAAATTAAAAGCAATTAATTACTTTTGTCTGGCAATATTTCTATTACTTGATGTGCTATTAGAAAACATTTGCAAAAGTAAGAGTAGCATGGCAGATTGGCTTACAGTTTTGAAATATTAATCTTTTCTAATTAAATATATAGGGTCTGATGGAGAATGACTAGTGCTTTTGCGATCATTGTTACATGTATCGGCGGCAAGTCCCGGCAGTGCCATGGAGGCTTGCATTGATTCTTAATCCATTTATGGACTTCTAATATGACGGTTAAGCGTAGAGCTGACAAGCCTATCACGCAAAAAAGAAGAAACATCTGTTTCGGAATCTGCTAGTAGGCAGACGGCATGGTCCAACATGGATTGTAATGCTAGGGAAATAGATAATTAAATAAATATATGCGTTTTTTACGATAAATATCTTTGTTGTAATTTAAGTCTTTCTAGAATTCCAATCTTCATAAATAGCAATGCAGTGCTATTATTCGGCTATGTGAAGATAATTAATGTTTTGAATTTAAATTGTATGTATCGATTAACTTTGAAAAGCAAATCGTATTTTCTTTTAGATATAATTTTATTTTTTTAACCTATTCTCGCTCTGGCCACAGGTTACAGATTCGAGTCCCGGTGGTGCCATGACTGTTTGTAAGGATTCGGAATCCACTTTAAACCTTAAGTCCCGGTCTAATAAAACTGTAGAGCGTTGGCATAGGGCTAATAACCCTACTCCGTAAAAATAATACAGCTCTGTCTCGAAATCTGACAGTCGGCAGACGGCCATGGCCCACCATGGCTTTATTGTGCCAGTTATCATGATGATAATGGTGTTGTAACCTATTTTACTTTAGCACTATTTATTTACATTTTAAGCATTCTTTATGATTAGAAAAATGTTATAGTTTATTTTTCAGGACATATGTGCACATTTTCTGTTCAAATTGCCTCTTTACAAAGCAAAGATTGCATTTTGCAAGTCTTTAGTAAAATCACATTACAAGTTAGTATTAAAAGTGTGATTCTAACTCATATAACTCATTCTCGTGCTAACTTCTTTCTGCTTCAAAATGTGAAGAATTCTCAAAATAAAATGTAACTTAAAACTGTCAAAATTAAATACTGCGGCAGAAAACTGAGAGCTCTAACAAAGAACTGAGAGATTATAATAACAAAGATCTCTCGCAAGAGCATGTTTGCGCTTGATGCAAGTAAATAAATATGGGTGAGTAAATAAATTTACCGAACAATTCACAACTTACTCCAATATCTCATAAAGTTATGTTTATAAACATTTGAATGAATTAAAAATGAAAATTAATTATTTAGAAAGAGTTTCAACTCAAAGTATTTCCTTGTATGTATTGCATTATAACATATTTGCAGTTCATTTGTAAATTAAAAAATTGGTCCTAAATTAACTGCATTATAAAACCATTACACTATACTACGTATATTTGCGTAAGTATTACATTATAAAACTAAATTAACATTAATTTTGGAGACACATATTTGTTTGAGCAAACGTCTTGCATCTTTGTTGCAGGAAATATTACAAGTAGTTTGTTTGAAGTAATGGCAGAAAGACTGCATTGCACTTAGCGTTAAAAAATCTCAAGATAATTTTTGGAATGGGAGTTCTAATTCCTAGCATTTAGCCATTTTACAAAATCTGGAAACACAGAATATGACTTAAAATTGACAAAAGTGAATTTTAAATGCAGTGGCAGAAAATGAAGTTTTCTTTTTTTTATTTATTTATGAATGTTTTGAGAATGCATTGAGATTGGCTATGTTAAGAATACCCTGGTTGACAGACTTTCAAAAATAAGCGAAAGTTGATTATTAATAAAATCAAAGTTAAAATTTATTTTATATTTATTTCGTACAGTAAACCCTTACTGTTTTGGTCTTATGACAAGCCGATTTTCTAAGTTTCTAGTTCAGAGTTTTAGAAAAGTAATGCTATGGGATTTTCATTGATAGTCTCTGCTTTAAAGATTACATGCAGTCTTCAAATTCCATATTGAATTTTTATTCAGAAGATAAATTTTGTTTAATTTCTTATCTTTTATCTTAATTAATTTCTTTTCTTTCTTATCTTTTTGATATGTAACTATCTCAGATTTAATTTTCGTAAGAACTTCCAATAAATATATATAACATGCTGATAAATAAATTTTCGAAAATATTTTTTATTTTGCTTCCCTTGTGTTTGGAAATTTAAAAAGATAAAAATCTTAGACATGTTTGATATTAAAAAATTATGTCAATTAATATATTTTTAAAATAATAACGTAATAAAATTTGAATTGCCACGAATGTAAAAAAGATATTTAACATTTTCAATAAAACATTTGAAAGTAAGTTACCGCATTCATTCATAACTTTAAAAAAAAAATTCTATAGTAATAAATATTCTAATTCAATAAAATTAAACTGCGAGAAAAAATTAGAATTTTTCTTAAGAAGTTTCTACATTATAAATTAATTGATATACACTGTAGGTAATCCAAGATGTAACAATAAAGAAAATATCTAGTGACTTTGAATTATGTGTAATGCGCAAGTTTATACACACTTATTATTATTATTAGTTAGCAGTACATATCCAAATTATGTGAACCAATAATAGCATCTGTAAGCAAAATAAACAATAAATAGATAAATAGAATAAAAATAAATTAATAAATAAAATAAAAATAAATAAATAAAATATAAATAAATAAATAAAATAAAATAAAATAAACGCCAACATTTCGGAGCTGAAAAATAATTTATCACTGCCATTTTGTTAAAAGAATCTTAGTTATGTCTCGTGGGAAAAAAACAGCAGTCGTACGATCACTTATTTGAATTTAACAATTAGAAAATGTGGTTCACACAGACGAGAATTTTGATTCCGAGAATTCGATATGGACGATTCATGAAATCGAAAAACAATTATGCTACAGCAGAATCAGTGAGAAGACAGTGCCGTGACAGCAGTGTCCATGAGGTTCAAATCCGCTGGCTGAGTCCATTTTCAGGAACTGCATTCAGAAACGAAGAGACACGATGGCGATTGTTCAAAATGATTCCCTTTAATAACCAGGATGTTTGGAGTAAATTCTTTGGGTTCTCTTCTATGCAACACGAAAATGAGGGGAAGTTCCCAATAAAAGTCCCCCCGAAAAGCAATATTCTCTCTTGATCGATCATTGCACAGCGGGGCCGAATGATTGAAAAGTTGTAAAGAAGAAAAAAATTCAAATGATGGGAATTTTTTTATTTGTTTCTTAAAATACTATAAATTCCTGCACCTTTTACATTTGACGACCTGATGGCCAATTGGCTAGCGCTCTGGCCGTCGGTACATTATGCTTCAGGTTCGAATCCTGGCGGTGGCATGTATGTTTGTGAGTGGTTCTGAATCCACGTTAAACTGTAAGTCCCGGTCTAATTAGCCCAACGTTTGCATAAAATGATTGTAGAGCGACAACCCTCTTATATTTGCTTGAAGCTATGAGAGAGGAATTTGTTCTTCCGCTGTACATTTATTAAAATCGCGGAATTTATGAGGCTACATGTATGCTCATCCGAAAGCTTTTTGAAATTGATGAACAAAAAAAACTGTTTTGGGGCTAAGGTACTTATTAAAAGTAATTTTTCTGTCTTGGATTTTAATACCTGAGGTCAGTATTTTGAAATTTTTCATGGAATTTTTTTTTTGTATTTTATTCCATTAGGATAATTAATTGGATGTAAATTGTTAAGTTTTTTCAAAAATTTTATCTATGTTTCATAAAATGGAGCCGAAAAGGGAATTTTAACAAAGTTGTAAAATAAATTCTTGCTCATATTCGCACCTTTTGGGGATGTTAACTTTGCATTGTTATTACTTTTTTTTAAATAATAAATTTTATATGATTTATGAATAGTACTAAAATTGGCAATTTCTGTTAGATTCTGATGCAAAAGAGATTTTTCTGAGTAGAAAACATAAATTTGACACTATGAAACAGCCAGAACAACACTAAATTGATGATAAAATAATGAAAAATAAATTTGATAATATAATTTAAATAATAAATCTGACGAATTGATAAATTTTGATAAAATAGTTTTTTTACGAAATCTTATTCACAAAAAGGTACGTTTTGTATTACTAGAATGCATTGAATTCTTAGTTAGAAGTTATCCCTTTTTTTCCTTCAAATATAAAAAGAGAATGGAATTTTTGCAAACAAAAAAGAAATAAGAATTGGTTAAATACAATAATTTCATTTATTTGTTAAGAAAGAATTTCTCCCATCATTCAAGAACATATTTGATGATAGCTTGGATTATATCAAATAGTTTAAAATTACAATGTACTACAAGAAAAGAAACGGGAACTGCCGGGCTTTCTTTTTAAACATAAAGGGATTTAGGAGCTTCTGATGAAATTATTGGAAAAATGTACACTATTATTATCATCACTATATCTAGTCGCTATATCATCGGCTCTGCCATTACTTTCATAAACTATTTGGAACTGAGTAAAAACTACATGGTATGTGATGCCCGCTACAGTGCACAAATCCTCAACACATGAAGCAGAAATAAATTGCTGCTTAATGGGAAACTATTTGAAGAGGCTTAAGATGCAATGTTTAAGTATTTTAGAAAATACCGTGAAAAATGTTTTAGAAAGTGCTCTAGAGAGAAATACTGAAAATATTTTTCGTACTCTCCAGATATCTTTTGATTCATTTATAAGCCTAAGAAAACTTCAACAACTTCAATTTCATTTAACTTCAGAATAATCTTTTTAAAAGGAAGTTTCAAAATATTTGAGTGAAGAAACTGAACTGAATTCATAAGCCGATTCAGAAAAATTGGAATTTGGCTACTGATTATTGATTGTATATTTTTTTTTCAGATAATATTTATGAATTACTTTTAATTTTGAATTTTATTATCAAGATTTTTTGTTATCTAAGTTTTGTTTTTAGTTAAAATGCGTGATTGTTATAAGCGATAATAAATAAATGTAAAAAAATGTAATAAATGCAAAATACCTGACTCGTGGCTCGGTGGCAACGCGCCGCTGGTGAGCATTAGGGCGGAGGTTCAGTACGTTAGGGGCTTTTTTGTAGGATTTCAAAAACAACTATTTCAAAACACGAGGAGGAATTCTTGATTCTCAGCATTTGCCTACCTGGTGGAAGTTTTCCGGTTCATTTCCTATTCGATACGCAAATGTGGCGCAATTGAACCTAAAAGTCCTCCCGGAAGGTATTGTCCTCCTTCTAGCCTAGTCAGCCTAGTCTAACTT